>VDFB02346763.1:0-210166 GCA_007258455.2 Sequoia sempervirens | reverse complement strand
GGGGTCTCACAAAGATGTACCAAGACCACATAGAAAATGGAGTCTCAAAAATCACACTCCTGTCCATGCTTCCATTTTGATCCTATCTTTCAATCATGGCATACCATAAGACCACATTTCTTTAAGGCATTTCATCCAAAAATTCATCTGAGCATTGACAAGCTACTGCACTCACTAGCTTGTCAATGTGGTAGGGTTGACAAGGTAGTGGCTATTTGAAAAAATTCCTCATACAAATGGGGTCTCACAATGATGTACATCAACATGAGACCCAATTTCTATGAGATATTTTTACAATAATCCCCTACCTTTTCAATCCTACCACATTGACAAGCTAGTGAGCTTCTCAAACACTATCTTGTCAATGTGGTAGGAATGACAAGGTAGGGGTAGCTTGAAAAAATTCCTCATAGAAATGGAGTCTCACGGTTGACAAGGTAGGGGCAGCTTGAAAAAATTCCTCATAGAAATGGGCTCTCATGGTGATGTGCAACACCGTGAGACCCCATTCTATGAGGATTCTTTTCAAGCTGCCCCTACCTTGTCAACCCTACCACATTGACAAGCTAGTGAGCTCACTAGATTGTCAAAGGAACCACATTTTGCATACATTTTTATGAAAATATTATTGTCAAAAAATTCACATGACTTGCCCATGCTTCCATTTTGAGCCTATCTTGTAATCATGGGATGCCACATGACCACATTTCCTTAAGTCATTCCATCTAAAAATTCATGTTAGCATTGAAAAGCTAGTGAACTCACTAGCCTAGTAATGTAGTAGGGTTGACAAGGTAGAGGTATTTTAAAAAAATTCCTCATAGAAATGGGGTCTCATGGGTACATCACCATGAGACCCCATTTCTATAAGGCATTTTTGTAAACTGCCCCTACCTTGTCAACCCTAGTGCATTGACAAGATAGTGAGCTCACTAGCTTGTGAATGTTCACACGAATTTTTCCAAGAAGCCCCTACCTTGTCAACCCTACTACGTTGACAAGCTAGTGAGCTCACTAGCTTGTCATGGGTACCACATTTTGCATACATGCCTACCAAAACATTATTGTCAAAAAATTCACGTGTCTTGTCCATGCTTCCATTTTGAGCCTATCTTGTAATCATGGCATGCCACATAGCCACATTTCTTTAAGGCATTCCATCCAAAAATTCATGTGACCTTTTTCTATGCTATAAATACTCTTCTACATGATGATTGTAAACTAAGTGGAAGATTAAATTGTGTTTTTTTATAACAAGTTACAAGTTTCCAAAAGGTTGGAAAGTAATAGTTTGGTTATGTTCTATTCAAGTTCATCCTCATTACTTTGAGGAACCTCTAAAGTTTAATCCTGATAGATGGGAGGTATGCTTGATATTCATATAAAAATTACTTTTTAATATATTCAATGGACTAGATGACTAGTGATAAGTTATAAGATATTGCATAATTGAGCACACAAGTTTTAGATTATTGACATATCGCATGTTTATTCGAATTGATTATGTGATTATGTGATTATTAATATTTACAATCTCTTTTCTTTTTTTAGGTGGGAGCTAGTAAACCCAAATAAAGTTATAAATTATATGCCAAATCCAAGACCAGCATATGGTACTAAATTATTCATTTAAAGTTAATGTCATCATGACCACTTATGTTGTAGACATTATAAAAGTGTTTGTGAAGCTTAGCGATGGAATTTTAAGTTATTCATTTGAAGTTAACTTCATCATGAGCACCTATGATGTGGAGATTATAAGAGAATCTTGAATGTATGAGTGACATTGTAAATGATCTATGAGAATAGAGTACCTAAGGCATCCTTGAATCCTATTTTTGGTTATTGTGAGAGAATCTTATAAGCTAAGTATGTGTGCATGAAAATAGGGCACATTAATTCAATATTTGATTTAAGTGGTGTGTTGGAATTCACGTAGGTTGATTTTTTTCTCATGATTTTGTATTACCACTTGATAGTTTTAAGAAAACATTGTTCCTACAAGTACAAGCACATGGGTGTCATATTGGTGTATGAAGCATATTAGAAAATTGTAGCACAAACATAAGAATTAGGACTGCCAAATAAATCTCATTTTATTGTAAAAATCATATTATTAATATAGTGAGTGTAATAGCCATTGATGGTTACCAATCATTATTTTTATTCTTTTATTCTCTACCTATTATAACTAGTACCAATTGACTAACTTATTATAAAAACTTCATTTATTAAAATAAATCAACCTAATGATTATATATCAATATCAATATAGCGTACCATCTATTCACATAAACATTTAAGAAGTACAACTTGTAAACATTTTTTATGCATAATTTCAATGTTTCATAAAAATAATCACATTTACAAGTAATAGAATCATGTATGACTTGTTAGATGTTTTTCAAGTAACATGAATTAACTCAAGTACCCCACAAGTTCTTCACACATGTTTTCCAACTAAAAATTCATGTCTTCCCTCAAACATTTGTAATTGGATTTGGGATCTAGTTCCTTAGTTCTTACTTATTACTACCCTCAAACATTTATAATGATATTTACTCAAATCTTAAAATTTATTGCTGCCCTCAAACATTTGTAATTCATGCAACGTAATCCCTTCACAATCCAATTTCCAAAAGGGAAGCAATGTTTGACAACCTGTTATCTAGAGACCATTTCAATTACGGGAATTTTTCCTGAGGTATCAGGATCACATAGTACACCACTACAAATACCTCTCTCATTTTTTGTTATCTTGAAGTCATTCTCCCATGGTTTCCAGTTTTCACTTGATGGAAAAAGTGTCAAATGCAAGCAATGTAAAGTTGCAAAATGGTGCAAATTTCATTTAGCAACTCATGTGACCAAACAGACTATTCCAATACATCCAGATGGGTACATTTACAGTATTCATAGTCCTATTTTGCACCCAAATATGCATAATCACTCTTAGCTACGTTCAATCGGCTTGATCCCTTAAGAGTCCAAAGCAAAAATTAGGCTACAATCTTCGACGGGATATTACTCACAAACCGTGATACTTACAAAATCTTTGTCAAAGGCATCAGGATCAAGTAGATCCCATCTACAATAACCTCTCTTGGTTTTTATTATCTGATAGTTTTTTCCTCTGGTGTCCAGTTTTCACTTGATGGAAAAAGTGTCAAATGTAAGCAATGTAAAGTTGCAAAGTGGTGCAACTTTCATTTTGCAATTCGTGTGACCAAATAGACTATTCCAATGTGTCTATATGGGTAAATTTATGCTAGGAATGGTCCTCTTTTTCACCCAAATATGTCATATCACTTTGAGCTATGTTCAACTGGCTCAATCCCTTAAGAGTCTAAAGTGCAAAATGGCTGCAATCCTCACAGGCTATTACTCAAAAATTGTGATGCTTAAAATCTCTCTGTCAAAGGCATCAGGATCATGTAGGGCCCGTATACAATAAAATATTTTAGTTTTTGTTATCTTGGAGTCATTTTCCTATGGTGTCCATTTTTCACTTGATGGAAAAAGTGTCAAATGCACATAGTGTAAAGTTGCAAAGTAGTGCATCTTTCTTTCTGCAACTCATGTGACCAAACAAACTATTCCAACATATCTATATGGGTACATTTATGCTAGGAATGGTCATCTTTCACACTCAAACATGTCGAATCAATCTGAGCTACGTTCAACCGACTCAATCCCATAAGAGTTCAAAGTGCAAAATGGTTGCAATTTTTAATGGGCGATTACTTAGAAACTATGACACTTACAAACTCTCATTTTGAGCCTATGGGATCACATTGGGCCCATCTACAATAACCTCACTCATTTTTTTTAATCTCAAACTCATTTTCTCGTGGTGACGACTTTTCAGCTGATGGAAAATGTGTCAAATGCAAGCAATGTAAAGTTGTAAAATGGTGCAACTTTTGTTTTGCAACTCTTGTGACAAAACATATTGTTCCAACATATTAGGATGGGTATTTTTACAATAGGCATGGTCTTTTTTTTCACCCAAACACGTTGAATCACTCCAAGCTACATTTAACCCACTCAATCCCTTAACAGTCCAAAGTACAAAATGACTCAAATCTTTTGCAAGCTATTACTCATAAACCGTGATTCTTACAAACTCTTCATTAGAGGCATTTGGATCACATAGGGTCCCTCTACAATAACCTCTCAATTTTTTTTTATCTTAGAGTCGTTTTCCCATGGTAACTAGTTTTCACTTGATGGAAAAAGTGTCAAATGTAAGCAATGTAAAGTTGCAAAGTGGTGGAACTTTTTTTTTGCAACTTGTGTGACCAAACGGACTGTTCCAAGATGTCTGGATAGGTATGTTTAGGCTAGGCATGGTCCTCTTTCACACCCAAACACACCGAATCACTTTGAGTTACATTCAACGGGCCCGATCCCTTATGATGGCATGCAAAACAATAGAAAAGAGAAACATTCACATGAAAATTGACAAGTCTAAGTTTTCCACACAAAAATCATAAGATCATCCTCAATTCTAGCAAGGGAAAAACATTTTTTAATTATCCTCCTTTCCCTTACAACAATATACAACCAAATGAAAATGTGTTCAATGGTGGAACTTGGAAACATTTTATTTTTTCCTCAATTAACAACTTTTGTTGTGAATCATTTTGTCATTTTCATTTGAAATGATTTTATATGATTCAAAATTGGACTCTAAACAAGTGATGCTCTCATGCACATTTATTATTTTGTGTGATCTAAATAAATTTTTCACGGAAATTCATTTCTTATTTGTATTATAAATTATAAAGCTTTCTCCCAAGTCCATTTCCTATATAGGAAATAATATTGTAAAAAGTTAACATAAACATCTTTTGATGTGTTTATATGGTGATGGATCAAGAACATAACAATTCATTATGTATTGTGAGGATTATGTTGTGAAAATGTTTAAAGACTATTCAAGATAAATGTTTGTACATGATAATGTGTCAAGAAGTTAACTGCTCATCATCTACTATGAATATTATGTTTTTCAAGTGTCGTGAAGATTATGTATCCTTTGCTTAATTCAATTGTTCCAATCAAAAGATTAAATATACTAGAATATTTTTATGAAACACCCCATGGAATACCAATTGAAAATGTATTTTTTGCTTTTAGATAAAGAATTTGATGGAACTCTTTGAATTAAACAGAATTGAGATATGTAAGAATAAGGGAGCACTAGGAAATACATTGCTCAAGGAAATTAAATAAGCCTTCTTACAAAATTTGAAAAATCATGATAAGCCCATGGTGAAAAATTTTGTAGTGATCAAGGTGGGTACTAATTCTATATTATATAGGTCATAATTCTTCTTTATCTTTAAGATCTTCTAAGTTTGGCAATGGTTTCACCAAGCTATGAAGGGTGAACTATTGTTTATTCAGTTATGCCTATGTGGGTTCATTTTCCTTATCTCCTGTTGCAATTTTGGGTGGATTACTACTTTCAAAGTATTGGGAATGCTTTGGGTAGATTTATATCCATCAATCTAATGGACATAAAAAATATATCAAAGCGGTTTCTTAACAAAGTTTGGTTGATAGTTGGGGAGTGAGCATGGAAACAAGTCATTGATTATGAAAATGTTAGTGTAGAATATTATGCCTAAAATATTCCTTTAGATAAGTTTGTTGGTTGTTAGATTTTTAGGATAATGATTGCTTAGTTGCAAATTTGTGCATGGAGTTGCATGCCTATTTTCTAGTTGGCAGTTGTCATTCTAGAAGGATCATCTCTTAATATATATAATACTCATTCTTAAGAAATTATCAAGTTAATAATCAGTGTGTTTATTTACAGTTAATATTTTCTTTTCAATTTATGCAATTTTGTAATTTGTAACTCTACTAGTATTCCTAGAAATATTGAAGTTGTTTAGCATCAACTAATAAATTTTTTTAGCATCAATCAATAAATATTCAAGACAAACCATTAAGGATAGTAATGAGAAATGCTAGGGCTAACAAATTAATAAGAATACACATGAATAATTCAAGCATACATGTGAATAAGTGAAGCACAAGTACTCAAATACACATAAACCTTGAAGTATACACATGAATACATAGTATATGTATTAATAAAAAGTATCTGCATGAATACAAGGTATACGCATGAAAACACTTAAGTCATAAAGTATACATTGGAATAAACGTAAGTCACAAAGTATACACATAAGTTGTAAAGTATACACTTGAATATACATAACTCATATTTGTTGAACCATGGATTTATAATACAAATATGGACACCATCGATAAAAATATTTGTATTAACCAAATAGCCATGTAGGCATACATCAATATATGTTGATATAAGTATAAAATATATACAAAATAGCCATCTAGGCTTACGAGAATGCCATATAGGCATACAACAAAGGGCTCTAGAATCAAAATTCATTGTTCTACATGCACTCAAAAAATATTCTTTCCTTTTTGTTGGTCTACTAGATGGTGATGAGTTTGTCACTCATTTAATCTAAGGTTGAGGAGTGCTCATGTTGCTCCTCCTAAGGTTTAGTTCCCAATCAAGCCTTATTTGTTAGAATAACAAGACACTAATATATAGAAATTACATTATAAAAAATGATATATTTAATAAAATAATTACTTACCACATCTAGATGATCACCCTCCTCGAGGGAAATATTTTCATTCCCATGTTGTGGCGTGTTAAATCCCTATGAAAACCATCCAAAGAGAAATTAAACTATGAATCAATAATGGTTTGATTTTTCACTAACTAACAACTATAACAATGAATGTAAATTGAAATTTAATAATCTTCCTCATACCTCCGTGAGAGGCATCGAGGATTCTATAGCAGAAGCAACACCAAGCTCCATCTCCCTATGAACATGTGGAGGTTTTTCCACTTGCAACATCTAAAAATAAAACAACAAATTATTCAATCACAAAATTTGTAATAGTGATGCACGTCATGGCTTATAATGTATGAGAAAATGAATAAAATTTTGACTACTTATTGAACTATATATTTATGACTATCATGCTTACTATTTTCCCTATCCATAGCTTGTTCAAAAGCACCTATTTTAGGCTTTTATACATAGTAGCAAGGCAATGAATTATTTAATAAAATGCTTTGGTAGACATGTACGAAAACTATGGTAGCATAGATAAGGTAGTGTATTGTTTGAAAAAATGCCTCAAAGAAATTTTATCTCATTGTGATCTAGAATTCCATTACAAAACAATGTGTCATGGCATTCCATCACCATGGGACCACATTTCTTTGAGGCATTTTTTCAATTAGTTCATTTCCTTCTCTATGGTATTATGTTGGGATGGGGTGGATGGTATAGTGTGGTATTGGTTATGAGATGGAGGGCAATCATGACATGAAGAGGGAGGGTGGGGATATGAACAAGTGGAATAAAAGGTGGAAGGTTCCATGGATTGGTAAATTGAGGATGAGGATGAGGACCTTGAAAAGAATTTGGAGGGAAATTTTGGCTAAAGGCTTGGTTTCTATTCTTTAGGCAGTGAGTTGTTTAAAAAATGCCTCAAAGAAAAGTGGTCTCATGGTGATGGAATGGAATTCCATCACCATGAGACCACATTTCTTCAAGGAATTTTTTCAAACTACACACTGCCTTGTCTATAATATTGCTTAATATTATTCTTTGATAGATTTTTCCAACCATCCATAGCTTGTTGAAAAGCATCTATTTTAGGCTTTTAGCCATAGCACCAAGGAAGTGAGTAGATTGATAAAATTATTTGGTAGAAATGTATGGAAAATGTGGTAGCATAGAAAAGGCGGTGAGTTGTTTGAAAATATTCCTCAAAGAAATGTGGTCTCATGGTGATGGAATGGCATTCCATCACCAAGAGACCACATTTCTTTGAGGCATTTTTCAAACTACTCACTACCTTTTTCATGGGTATGTGTACGTTCATGATGGGCCAAAAAGTGGTGATACATGATGGGTATGTGTAGGGAATGTGGCTGACAACTTTTTTTAACCCAAAATTGATGAAATGAAAAGGGTTTTTAAAGGAGATTCTCAGCTTTGAACCACCAATATAAATTATGTTTTACTTTGAATTTAATAAATAATGATTATTCATTTTCTATTTGAATTACAACTAAAGTCATGATTGATGGGATAATTGAAAAATCTATAGCTTTCAAACAATATCACATTTTTTGAATCCAAAACATGAGTCACATTATATGCTTCACATACTATAGGATTAAAAAAAAATGAATTTCATGAAGTTTTGACCAAGTTAAGGTGGTCAAACATACAAGTTTTTATATTTTTTAAAAGTTGTAATTAATTAATTATTTACTTGGAAAAAAATTACAAAAAAATATGCATCACATCAGGACATGAGTCATCTACTTATATCTAAAACCTTATAAAAAAATATTATCATTTTATTGTGGTTAGGGTGGTCAGACAAACACCTACTTATTTTTTCCCTAAAATTTAAGTGCTACTTATTGAAATTTCAAATTTTCACTAAATAGATTTTAAAAAGCCTAGTAGCTTAGAAACTACATTCAATTTGATATGATTCTGTTCTTACATATTTTTGAAATAATATAGATAACTTATTCAAATTTTTACGCCAAGTTGCCTAACTTTGATTTTTCTAAATTTTCGCCACTTAAGAGCCTATTTTTTCCTTGATGATCTTGCACATACCCCCATGTTATTGCTTACTATTATGCTTTGATAGATTTTTCCAAGCATCCATAGTTTGTTGGAAAGAACCTTTTTTAGGCTTTTAGCCATAGCAGCAAGGAAGTTCAAGTAGTTTGATAAAATGCTTTCATAGACATGTATGGAAAATTTTGTAGCATAGAAAAGGTGATAAGTTGTTTGAAAAAATGCATCAAAGAAATGTGGTCTCATGGTGATGTAATGGCATTCCATCACCATGAGACCACATTTCTTCGAGGGATTTTTTCAAACTACTCACTACCTTGTCTATGGTATTGCTTACTATTATGCTTTGATAGATTTTTTCCAAGCATCCATAGTTTCTTAGAAAGCACATATTTTAGGCTTTTAGCCATAGCACCAAGGAAGTGAGTAGTTTGATTAAATGCTTTGGTAGACATGTATGGAAAATGTGGTAGAATAGAAAACGCGGTCAGCTATTTGAATAAATGCCTCAAGGAAATGCGGTCTCATGGTGATGGAATGGAATTCTATCACCATGAGACCATATTTCTTTGAGGAATTTTTTTTAAAACTACTCACTAGCTTGTCTATGTTATTGCTTACTATTATGCTTTGATATATTTTTTCCTAGCATTCATAGTTTGTTGGAAAGCACCAATTTTAGGCTTTTAACCATAGTAGCAAGGAAGTGAGTAGTTTGATAAAAAAAAATTGGTAGACATGTATGGAAAATGTGGTAGCATAGAAAAGGCAATGAGATGTTTGAAAAAAATCCTCAAAGAAATCTGGTCTCATGGTGATGGAATGGAATTCCATCACCATGAGACCACATTTTTTATGGTGATGGAATGAAATTCCATCACCATGAGACCAATTTTTTTTGAGGCATTTTTTCATACTACTCACTTGCTTTTCTATGTTATTGCTTACTATTATGCTTTGATAGATTTTTTCCAAGCATCAGAAAGCAATTTTTTTAGGCTTTTATCCATAGCAACAAGGAAGTGAGTAGTTTTATAAAATTCTTTGGTAGACATGTATGGAAAATGTGGTAGCATAGAAAAGGCGGTGAGGTTTTTGAAAAAATGCTTCAAAGAAATGTGGTCTCATGGTGATGGAATTCCAATCTCACCGCCTTTTCTATGCTACCACATTTTCCATACATGTCTACCAAAGAATTTTATAAAACTACTCAGGCATTCCATCACCATGAGACCACATTTCTTTGGGGAAATTTTTTAAAATACTCACTTCCTTGTCTATGCTATTGCTTACTATTATGCTTTGATGGATTTTTTTCCACGAATCCATAGTTTTTTGGAAAGCACCTTTTTTTAGGCTTTTATCCATAGTAGCAAGGAAGTGAATTGTTTGATAAAATGCTTTGGTAGAAATGTATGGAAAATGTGGTAGCATAAAAAAGGCGGTTAGTTATTTGAAAAAATGCCTCAAAGAAATTGGGTCTCATGGTGATGGACATCACCATGAGACCACATTTCTTTGATGAATTTCTTCAAACAACTCATTTCCTTGTCTATGCTATTACTTACTATTATTATTTCATATATTTCTTCCAAGCATACATAGCATAGACAAGGAAGTGAATTGCTTGAAGAAATTCCTCAATAAAAAGTGGTCTCATGGAATTCCATGACAAGCAAATGCAATTGGCAGCTGCTCCTAGTTATTACTTATGCTATGTGAAGTAATTGCATCACTGTTTATGTTGATTTCTAAACAACTATATTGTAGTTGAAATTTTGTCATCTATCAACACCTACTTATTAATTATGTAATGTGAAGTAATGCTTTGATTTTGAAAGATGTGCAATGAAATGTAATCAATGATATGAATACAAACTACACAAATCTATTAAGTACAATTCATTAGTTAAACTCTTTATTCTATTACCTGTGTGAATGTTTGTCCAAATCCACTAGCACTAGGAGGTGTACCCACGAAACCTCCAATATTAGCCTATTCAACATCCAAAATTAGATATGAGAATACTACTCATATAACAATGTTATTCACAAGTAATAATGGTATGTACAGGATCATCATGGAAAAAACAAGCCCTTAAGTGGCGAAAAATTCAGAAAAATCAGAGTTAAGAAACTTGGCATAAAAATTTGAATTTAAGTTAACTATATTATTTCAAAAATATGTAAGAATAGAATCTATAGAAAATTGAATGTAGTTTCTAAACTACTAGGTTTATTTTTAAAAAAAGTCTATTTGGTAAAAATTTAAAATTTCAATGCCATAGCACTTAAATTTTAGGGAAAAAATAAGAAGTAGGTGTATGTCTGACCACCCTAACTTGGTCAAAAATTCATGATTTTTTTTTTTTAATCGTATAGTATGTGAAGCATAGAATGTGACACATGTTTTGGATTCAAAAAATGTTATACCGTTTGAAAGGTATATATGTTTTTCAATCAATGTATCAATCAGGACTTTAGTCATAATTCAAATAGAAGATGAATAATAATTATTTATTAAATTCAAAGTAAAGTATAATTTATATTGGTGGAAAGCTGAGAATCTCCTTTAAAAACCCTTTTCGTTTCATCAATTTTGGGTAAAAAAAATTGCCAACCACATACCCTACACATACACATCATATCGCCACTTGTTGGCCCATCATGATCTTGTACATACCCATAAATTTATAATTGTTTACTAATTACATACCTCAGTGATAGATGCAATGGAGTAATAAATAGGTGGAGAGACGGTGTATATAGTATCAACACTGTGACCCTAGAATTTTATTACAATCATTAAACTAAATTAGTTAATCTTGCATTTCAAAAATGAAATTTAATAAATTAAATTCAATGAACATGCTAACATTTACCTGAGTATCGATGCTGAAATCCTCATTAAAATTTTTAATTTGCATCACCATCTTTGTAGCTACAGACGCATCCTATACACCACCCTCCTAAGTGTCTATAGGGTCATATGTACAAATCAACTTGCAAACCTGACAAGAATGGGGTGGAATCCTATTGCTCGAAGACTCCCCTATATGGTGTTGTACTACAGGAATGGCATGTTGGATGATACTATGGGTCAAAGATATAATATATTGCAAAGTTTCCACCTCAGCACTCTCCTTCGTGATGGAAGGGATTATGACGTGCTCATGATCCAGCCTAGCGATAGCTCATCTCCCTTGTCAATGAGGATCTAGACATGCACTAGGTCTATACTATGTCGACCCACCACCTCTCCCTGAAAGTCCCTCATATCAAAATAGTTGGGGATTTTTTTGAGGATGAACTCATAGTAGAGTTTCCTCAAGAAATATTGGGGGACTTCGCAATTGTTGCATGGTGGATAGTCAAAAACCATGTACCACCTATCCCAAAAATTGTTCCTAATCCCTTAGTGGTGGCACCAATGGATAGGAAACCTCTTGGTATTAAGTTAAAGATTTTTATTTGCACATGGGTCAATGAATAGTGAGCACAAATCATATTTTGTAATTTTTTCATCTTTTACTTCCTTATATGATAATTTATTTGCATAAAAATTCCTAGATGTCTACCTCCTATCAACCCAACCACTTAATTTTTTTTCAATTGCGTCTACATGTTTTAACATTTCTTGGAGGTGAACTCACAAGTGTTCTTCTTTCAATGGCTAAACTTACTAGATTGTTCAACCTCGTGATTAACTCCTCAATCTATTTTTATTATTTTCAATTACCCCCATTAAATTTTTTTGAGTGCCAAAAGGATGTTGAGGAATTGGTGGAGGAGATTTTTGTTGTGGTTGTTAAGTATTTTTTTGGGTGCTTGTTGATGTGCTTGTTGAGAATTTTGAAGAGGGTTTTTAGGTTCATTAACATCTCCTACAAATTAAACAAATGAATATCAAAAACAACCTAAAATTACCTATTTAAGAAAAAATTCACAATAAAAACAAACAATGCTCACTTGTTTGACCTCCCTATCAACATGGCGGCATCTTGGCGGTGAAATTGAAACCAATCAATGAAGAAATCACAAGTTAAGCTCCTTCCGAAATGCAAGTTTGCAAATGTAGGGTTTCTTGGCCGTAGGCAGCAAAAAACATAGTGAGACTAAAATGAATTCATTTTTTTTTAATGAGCTATAATGTGCTAGCGTTATAATGTGAGCATGTTATAGGATCGATGTGACTAATTCTTTGGCTCAATCACACCAAGCCATAATGTGAGTGTGTTATAACACGCTCACATTATAGCCTATCAAATTATTTTTGAAATTTCGGCCACTTTTTGGCCCCCCATCTTTTTGCACCCACCCCATTGTAACTTGTGTATTTTCTTTATTTCTAATTAATATGATGGAGTATGGATGCTTTTGGATGTTGGGTTTTTCCCTCTTGATGGTTTTCCCAAGGTATATCTTGTGTCATCTTTGATGGGTATGTTGTCTATTCTCTTGCATATGGATTTTGAGCAATTATTTGCATTGTTATCTTTTTTGGTTTATATGGAAAATTTCATTAGATGGTTGCAAGTTTCCTTACAAATGGTATTAGAGCTTTCATGGTTGAAGTTTTTTATTATAACCCTAGGTTGAGAAAATATTACTTGAAGTTTGAATATATGCAATGCATCAAAAAATGTAAGACATGGTAATAAATGAGGGTTTTGCAGGGTGTTTATTACACATATAAAGGTTTTTGGTTTGTTGTTATGATGGGTTGTTTGCATATTAGGGGTGCGAATTTTTTTTGCTAAAAATGGTTTCTTGGTTGTGCATTCAAATGGGAGTTTTGTAGAGGAAATTTTACAAATGACCTCCTCGGACAAAACATAACTCATGGTTGGATTCAAGTTGGTCGAAAGACGAATTTGATATAAAATTTGACCTATTTTGGTTACTGAAAAAAATGCAAATTGTTTTAGTCAAACCCCCATTTGTAGGTTGTATGGATGTCATTTTTGTGTTCACAGAATTAAAAAATATTAAAAAATAAAATCCTATCAATTAAAATTTCATCCTTTCAAAATATAGAATTTAAAAAAAAATACCGATTAAAATCGGCTTGGAAAAGTCTTTATTTTTTTTTTAATAAAATTTAATTTGGGAGGGGAAGACCCGCCCCAGCCATTAGTCGTACCCTGCATCTACAGGGTGGTTGGCCCCTACTAGTGAGATACCACTAGAGGCAGTTTAGCCACTAGGTGGGCCCGTCCAATAGGGTTCATCGAGGCCTACTGATTGCCATCCCCTTTGGGGATTTAAAACCACTTTATTAAATAAAATTCCACAAAATTATTAAAAGGCTAACATAAATTTTATTATTTGGAAATTTAAATGAAATTAAATATGATTTTAGGTCAACCACCCAGATGAGCGGCACTTCCTAGGTGGGGTCGCCACCTAGCCACTAGAGGGGGGGTGATTTTTAGCTCCACATACTAAAATTGTTCTTTTTTCTTTCGAGGGGCATAACATTGACCCATATTGTTTTTTTTCTCTCTTCTTAGACTCATTGGAAATCTGACTCAGTGTTCTACACTATGGTGCTAGATATTTTTATATATTTTGTAATTTTAACATTGTTTTGCTAGCCAGAAGTCAAGTGTTTGTTTTGATCTTTGAAAGGTGATATATGGTGCATACGGAGTTGGATTTTGGACTTCGAATAGTTGATGGAAAGCTCGTTCATAGCAATACATAGTGGATCATGTTTGGAGATATTTAGAAATGATTTATTTGTTGATATTCTATCCTAAGATTTTTATGGGTTATGTTGACTATGATGATACTATGAGTTTATGGATTGTCATATCTAGGAGATTTGATGTTGGATTCATTAAATGCTTAGTTTTACATCTCTAATTCTTCTCATTTGACATGGTTATCAGTGTTTGGTTGGATTTATATGCTTCATTGTTGTATCTACAAGTTGTGTAACATTGTAGGTGATCTATACCTACATGTTGCACCTATGACTTGGACATGGGTTGTTTATTCCCATAGATATTTTAGTTTTGATGCATTTTAAGTTTGGTGACTTGGTTTAGTCACTTATTTTTTTGGTTTTTTTGTCATGTTGAGGAGGTGAGATGGTATTACTAGGTATAGACATGATGTGAGACCTATGTAGTTGACTTTGTTATGTAGATATGTGGGGCATGGTTGGGTTGTGTTGTTGGTACATTTGGTGGTGATCATGGTGTCATGGATGTTTCTTGTTCTTTAGATACTTTGGAATGTCATGATGGTTTATAATGTAGATGCATTGTTGGTAGTGTTGGATTGGTTCCTAATTTAGGTTGTGGTGGTGTATCTTCTTGGTATGAGGATCATGGTTTTACTTTTCCTTCTTTCTAGGGAGATCATATTGTGTTTGAGTTATTTTAATATATGAGGTCTCTTTGGTTGATCTTTATTGAGGAGATGGATATCACAATGTCATGATAGCTTGTTAAATTCATTGATTTTACAATTTTAGTGGGATTTTTTTATAGTGATGGATTGGTAGTGATGGATATGTTTATGATGGTTTGGAAATTGCAGGTGTCTTCTTGGCTTGGAGATCCTGGTTTCACTTGTATGCTATTGATATTGCAACCGAGTGTGTGCAAACATGGATGATCTTCATGGAGAGGATGGTAGTCATGATTCCATGTGTAGCTCGGTTTCACGGTTGAGTGGGAGTTGTTGGTAGTGATGTGGATGCATCATTGGTATGGTTATCTTCATGTGATTGGGGATATGTTTTCTTAGCTTAAATTATTTTCTATTATGTCATGGTTTACTCTTAATACATGTTTAGAGTTTGGCATGGTACTTGTTCTCTCAAGACCACAATGTATATATGTTTTTTAGTGCATGTGATCTCCTAGGAGGAGATGGTTAGATAATTTTGTCATGATAGGTTCCTGATTCTGTGGTTGGAGCTTTGATATTGATCGTGTGTGGTTCTCTTCGTATTGGGTACATTAATCATTTTCTTAATTACTTCATGATGGTGTTATGTTGCATTTGGAGATTGGCATAGATTGATTGGTTATAGGTACTCATGGATACTTGGAGACTTAGGTGATGGTTGGAGTTCTCTTGTGCTTAGAGAGATTTGCTTGAGATAGTTACTCTTTAGAGGCTTCAGCAAGAAGACCGAGGAGCTTTCACCTGGATATGATGTGAGTTCATGATGGATCAATAGAGGAGATTGTTCTTGGAGTGAGTCATGATGGCTTGGTTATCTTGGAGGAGCATTCTCATTCCCCACTCTTGTTCTACTCGATAGTTTATTATTTAAGAGGCATCTTGATGGAGCACAAGAGAATGTTGGAGATTCATTTGGTTGCATGTATGTCTATGATGATGTATTTCATGCATTGATCCCTTATGCAATGTATACAACAAGTGGAAGAATGTCAGGATATGGTGTTGTACACCATTGCATAAATTGATTTATCATAATATTGTAATTAAATAATTATTTAGTTGTGATACACCTTGATGGTGTGGGTAATCACACTAGGTAATTATTTGGGGACCACTTGATGTTGTATTGTAACATTGTATTATTATTTAATGTGTGGGAGACATGTGATAATAATTTAATATTGGGGAAATATTAAATAAAGTGATGTCTTAGTACCCAATATTAAATAAGGGGTTAGTGGTTTTTTATTCACATGGTTTTTTGTTATGTGGTTTTACCTTACCACTAGTTATATTTTGTGTGATCTTGTGTTTATAAAAGAAAAAACATGTGTAGTGGTTTAGGTTGGTTGTGTGGTTTGGTTGTCATTATTGAGTCTTGTTGAGGAATGCATTTGTGAAGCATGAAATGGGATGTGTGGATTCATGCTTGGACACATGGAGATGCATTAGAGGACTTGATGCTTCATAGGTGTTCATTGTAACTCTTGTATTTTCTTTATTTTGGATTAATATGATGAAGTATGGATGCTTTTGGAGGCTGGATTTTTTCCTCTTGAGGGTTTTCCCAAGGTATATCTTGTGTCATCTTTGATGGGTGTGTTGTCTATTCTCTTGCATATGGATTCTGAGAACTTATTTATATTATTATCTCTTTTAGATTATGTGGAAATTGTCATTATATGTTTAAAAGTTTCCTTACATGTCCTTGCAAACAAGTCTTGGTTAGATACGCATGTACAAACAAAAGATCTCTCACAACTAGATAAAAGAAGAAAACCATAGTGGGAGAAAACTCCTCTCTAAAAGAGAGAAAGGATAAAGAAGTAATGAAAAATATCCAAATGAAGGTGTGAAGGATTGAGAAGCCTCCAACCAAAAAAATGTCTTAGAAAAGAGGAACATGTAGAACATCCCTAAAGAAAAAAGAAATTGTAGACTACTGTTGAAATGAAGAACCTCTAGAAATAGGAATGCAAGAGTGTCCATATGGTAAATGATCTTTCTCACCAAAATGCATGCAACTAGTCGTCAATGTACATTGCATTAGAAAGTACATAGGAAAAATAAATAGATACATAGATCACTCAAAACCGCGAAAACAAGGAAGCATTAGCACCAATAGTAGAAACCTGAGCCCAAAATTCAGAGAGGGAGAGCTAAGATAGGTACACTAAAATTAATGTGAAACCAAGAAGTGCATGTCGGGTGAGGGAATATTCCAAATCCTGATAGAATATTCTTTTCGGTCTATGTGTTGATAAATCACTAGAATCTAGTTGCCGAAAAAAGCTTTTCATGGTTGGAAAATTTTGTGGCTGCCATATAACTTTGCATCTCTAGAAAAGTGAAGCACCCATCGGAAAAGGTCAAGCATTGCATTATTTTTTGCCAGAAAAATACACACTACCATCGGGATGGGGAGTAGTTGTCATTGGGCGACAAAGTTGGGTCGCCTACCACCTTTAGTAGGGCCATGTAGCCCAATTGGATAGATGGAAGGCTTGTCGCTAGGGTATAACATGTACCCTAAGCTCAAGAATTTAAAAATTTTCCCCCAAAAAAATACATCATCCCCCAAAAATAATTAAACCTACTTTTTTTTACATTTTTTTAAAATTCTTTTGGATTTTTTAAAAAATCAAGAAGAAAATAAAATAAAATGTCTTGTACCTTTTTCTTTTATTTTCGTGCATAGGGTTGTACAAAGGTCGTATGGGCCCTACGCAAAAAAAATTGCCTCAAATGCTCTTGACATCAAAATATGGAAAATTTATAGTCAAAAGTTGTGGAATCGGCCTCCTAAATCCAATGATAAGGCCCTTTTCATGCCAAAATGCACCAAAAATTTAGCTACCCTCCAAATTCTAAAAAAATCAACCACTTCAACCCCTGGTAGATTTTACCTCAAGAGTCCAAATCAAGCCAAACAAAAGGAAAATATGACTTTCTCAATAGGTCCAAATTGAACGATGAGGTTCTTTTTGTGCCAAAATACACCTAAGAATTGCCCACCTCCAAAAATTGCAAAAAAAACATAAGAGATTTTGGATCTAAAGTTTGTAACCCTTGTTGAAGAAAAAAACTTCATAAATTGAGAAGGGGTTTGTAGAAATCAAGGCTTTGATACCATGTTATAATTGTGAAAAACACAAGCCACATGATCAAACAATGAACAAAGACACCTTCCATGAAAGAGATCTACAAATAATATATATGCAATATTCCTCAAACAAGAAAAAACTACAGAATGATCCTCAAGAATCTTCAAGGAAAACAAGAGTCCTCAAAGGTTGAGAGTTTGGGAGATCAAAAGAATAAATCTTAGAGTGATAATACATTAAGGTTTGAGTTCTATATAGGAGCAACACTAAATGGTAAAGGGATTAGATTAGGACAAGTGTCAACATCACATGCGATGAGATCGGATGATCTAATAATAGCTCACTTCAATTAACATAGAAAAGTACTTAGTTAACTTAATAAAGAACTCCTAGGTTTAGCTTATGTGCATGAGAATAAATTAGACTAATAATCAATTAAAGATTAATTGATGATTAGCTAATGAATGATTACTCTAGCAAATTATAAACACTTAGGCTCTCTTGGACAAGTCATAAAATATTCTTTAATAATGAAAGTATCATTCTATGATTGGCCTCAAAGGAAATCTTGACCTATCTATAGAATTTGAAGTACTATATCCATACTCTCTTTTATCTTCAAAATGCATTATTTTTTTCTATTTTCTTTCGTTTATATGTGTGTCATTAGTCAACATGCCCCATTTTTCTTTTAAAAAATTATGGATTCCATCCCATTTGCTTGGGTGTAGGTTGGTCCCATATTTTCATATTTCAAAAAATAAACCAAGTTCTAAAAATTGGATGTCCCAAGTGCCATAATTTCATCATGGTTTGATAATGTCCAAAATCTAGCCCTAGAACTTTTGGACATTTCTCAAAATTCATTAAGACAATGAAGGAATTTGCTTGTTGTGTTTATTCCTCCAACTAGTCCAAAAGATACTTCACATAGTTTTCTCTGTATATCTAATTTAATTAATAAAATTTTGTAAAACTATGTGTTCATTCAAAGACAACATGCAAGTGAAATAAACCCATTGAAATTCAAAGATCAAGTTTACTTGAATTTTTTTGTACTTGATAATTCATGAACCAAAATTAAGTGTTTGTAAAATTTTGATGGCTATTTGAACAAAACCAATGACCACTTAGCATTTAATTGGTTTACTTAGAATATATTTCATATTATACTTTAGTAACATCACCATTTCATCATAAGTATCTCTATGAAAATATTCTCTTGTTAGACTAAAAAAGACCCCTATGAAAATTATCGACATAACTAATTCTATTAAAATTTACCATAATTTCTACAATGATGGCATTAGCATTCTATCAGGCTAAGGTCATCCATGCAACCCTTTCCCTTGATATATGATTATTTCATGTTGACATAATCATATATTTTTCTAATGTCACCATCAAAACTATTGATCCAAACCCAAATTATCCTAAAACATAAAGGAACTAGTTCACTTGGAATTATTTGCATAAATAGTTGAAGATAAGATTACTACAAAATATTCCTTTGTGATGAAGTTGAGATTATTATGATAATGAATTTTAAGCACATATAAAAGGTCTATGATGAGAAAATTAAATAGAATTTAGAAGGAATCATGTTGTAATGCCCCGCCACACAACCCTAGGGGAAGTTGCAATTCACTAACCAAATGCCACAATTTTTTTTTTTAAAAGAACAATAACATACATGTTCACTAAACTTTGCAAACATCCCCTAAGGCTACGAGACAAAGATTACTTAAACCCGAACTAACAACCAAGGAGTGAAAACATAACATCATTCAATTAAGAAAATTCAAGTACATTCATTCCATACATGATATAACATCAAAGACAAATCGATACATCACGATATCCAATAACAATTGTTTACAATATAATTACATCACTCATTCCCCGAATGAGGTAAATCAAATAAACCTGATAATTTATTACAATTTCCACCTCGATACAAATGAGGGGTAATGAAATACAAGAATAACAGAAATGAAAGAACTAGAGGAGCAACTGGATCCAACGAGCTCTCCAACATGAAAGTCTTGTCCACACGATCACGAACAAAGCCAACGGTGTAAGGTGCACGTTCCACCCAACCAAGTGAAACCCAAGGGCTCACCCCCCGTGCTAGGAGATAGTAACAAGGATTTCTGGTCAAGACCAAATACCTCTAGACAAAGGCTAAACATAACTGAACCGACTCGAATACCAACAACATCACTTAACACAGTACGAAAACTCACAAGACAACACATTGCTTCCAAGTTACATAGGACAAGTACACCATTGTACAACGCACAATAACTGATTCACTTGTTGACGTAGGGAGAGTGTCATACATAAATTGCCATGAGTTACCCTAGCTCAACCTTCCTAGGCTACTGGACCCCCATCATGGGTTACCCTAGCTTGCCTCTACCGGCGTCAGACCCTCACACAAAACTATGCGTCTCATCTCATCTCAAGTCTTAACAATGCATGTTCCATGAGAGAGGCATTATTTAACTTTATTAGTGTGGAGTTCCCCATTAATTCTTTTAAATTATCACTTGATTAAACCCTAGGTGAGTTACCCTGACACCACTTTGGGCGTCAGACCCCCACAAAAGGCCACTCTCCTACTGACAACATTGGGATACAAAACCCCCAATTCAAGGGTAGACAACATGTACAACCTGAGAAAAAAAACCCAAATTCCAAACTTAACACATAAGGTCGCATAACCCGTTCATAGTACACAGTAGCCAAAACATATCACAAATCCCATTCATGCTAACTGGGTAACACCCCACTACATCCACGAGCACTACCCAAAACAAAACACACGGTTGACTAACATACTGACAACCCATATTTTTGGTAAGACAACCCCAAAGTAAGTTTTAGAAAGAATCAAATGACTTAATTGTCAAGCATCGAGAATAAACAATACATCCTTAGAAAACATCTTAGGCACCAAAACTAACTGATATTCGGGTTTCCTAAACCCAATCCAAGAAATAAATAATGTAAGTAGTCAGTCAAAATGCATAACCTTGTTCGAAATAAAAATGCTTACCCATAGTTTTATTTGAAGTTCTCGATCATAGCTAAGGTTTTTAAATAAGTCAATTTTCCAAATATAATAGCATTTTATAAACAAAACATTTTTTTGAAATAAGTTAAATATTTTATTCCCAATCATTTTCTCATTTACCCTTGTAAACTATCATTTTAATAATGATATTTAAATATATATTTATATATTTAAATAATATTTAAACATATATTTAAAAGCTAAATAGCAACCCACATATTTAAAATATAATATAATATAATTATTTATATTATATCTTAAATATCACAAAAATAAAACAAAAAAAAATAAAACTCAATAAATAACATATTATAAATTATATATATAATATAATATATAAATATACATATATATTATATTATATATATAATATAATATAAACCATAAAAAAAAAGTCAAACGGCGAACACAGTCGGCCGGACCCTACGCTTAGGCGCTGCCCTGTATACACAGGGGCTGTCGCGACATCGGGGCCGCACGTGAGGGCAGCGCTCCCCAGTGATGGGCCCATGGGGGCCCAAACCCCGAACCCCATAAAAGAACCTTTCCTTTATAAACAAAACTGGACCTCCAAAAAAAACGCTCCTCGGTAAAACCATAAGCTTTAAAAATGAAAACGAACTGTGTTTTGTTTTTTTTTTTTTTTTTTTTAAAAAGGTTTATTTCATAACCTAAAATATATATATTCATATATATATATATGATATATATATATATATTTATATTTATATGTGTGCACATATATATATATGTATATATACAACTTTCTCAAATTTACAGTCATAATAAAGGCATTCAATCCACAAAAATGAATGATAAAACAGAGGTTTGTTTTGTTTTCCATTTTTTTTTTTTAACAAGATTATTCTTTTGGTGTTTTGGTTTCAAGTTTTGCATTCAACAACAAAATGGGTTTTCCTTTCAATCCACAAAAATGAATCTTTTAAACAAACTTGAACAATTTCTAAATTATTTTCAAAATAAATTGCACAAGATTTAAACAATGAACCTTGTATTTTCTCCAAAGCTTGCAAGCTTCAACAATGGAGATCTTCCCTTTTCTTATCCAATTTAGCTTCACCCCAAATCCTCAATCTTCTCTTTTCAATTTCTTTCCAAGAATTCTTATGCAAGTTTGCTCTCCATAATTTCCAAATTAAATTCAAAAATAAAAATACCATTACCTTATGCAATCCTTCCCCAAATTTGTCAAAGCCCTAAAATGGACTCACCCAACAACATTTATTGCTAATTTAGATATTTTTTATTTTGTAATTTTTCAAACAATTTCTATTTTCAAATGAAATTTGCATCATATCTTTTAAATAAAATTACATTTTCAACCCAAATGAAAATTTAAATTTTCTTTTAACCAAATTGAATTCAACAATTCATAATGCCATTCTCAATTCTTTTTCAACTTTATTTCCAAGAAATTAAATATAATACATATTTCTAATTTCTGATTTAATCCAAATATCTAATAATACCCACACAACTAAATTGATTTAATTTATCCCCATTAATTTAATTAGTCAATAAAATAAATCTAATTCAAAATTAGATTATTTTATTAATTAAATTAAATTAATTAATTAATCACTAATTTTCCAACATCTCAATAAGGCAAAACAATCATCATTATAAATTCCAAAAGCCATTTAATCCCTTTTAACATGAAATTTTAAATATACAGTCAAAGGGGAAACTAACAACATAAAACACTGAACCCGACTAAGACCGACGACACACTATGGCTAGAGTGATGGTTTGACACAGAAATCCTAGTTACTATCTCCCAATCGATACCGTTGGTCGATGGACATGCTCAAACCTGTGAAACCAGGTGGAGTCGATGTCCTATACCTGCATCCTGCACACAATACGAGTGTCGAAACATGCATATAATATATTAAAACACACCGTGAAGAGGAAATCGCGGAATCCCAGGGCACTCGCATGCGAGTGATGTGATCCCGTCCCCTTCACCAATACAATATCACTAACCGACACATCTAATCATCCATGATATAATCAAAGCATAAAGCATCAGTAATTCATATACATGCTAATGTAATCCATAACATGAAATAATAATAACATCTGAATATAGTACCATCACATCA
This sequence comes from Sequoia sempervirens, assembly GCA_007258455.2. NCBI lineage: Eukaryota > Viridiplantae > Streptophyta > Pinopsida > Cupressales > Cupressaceae > Sequoia > Sequoia sempervirens. The sequence continues at coordinate 186,762 of VDFB02346763.1, read as the reverse complement.
AAACATAATGTTTACATCGCTTAACAGATAGCGGTTAAAATAACTAAGTTCCATAGTCACAATGCAACAGAATAAAACATATCATAGAAGAACACTGTTCGATCGAAAAGCAAAATGGAGGGGTGTTACACATGTGGAGAATCAACCACCATCTAAACTTGATATTACAAAAGCACCAAAGTTTAGAGATGTAATCCAATTCAAATTTCCACAAGTGACTCTTCCACATGTTCCATTAATTTATTACTTTTTATATTGATTACAATACTAATTCTTGGGAATTTTCTAAGTTTTAAACTAAAAATTGTAACACATTTGTCACCAAATTTATTCTAAACATCCTAAGAGTTTCCTAGAGCCTAAAAGATTTCCAAAGAAGACAATTTAGGTGAAGAATTGCTTAATAAAGTCACATAGTGGTATTATAAACGTGCTATTAGGTAAAAGGGTGAAATGTTTCCAAAAACTCTTGGGCATTCTCATCATGTGTTCTCATAAATATTTTTTTCTTTAAATCTAGGTATGTACCCAAAATAACCCTAATTAGAATGATAAAAATTTCCATGGTTTCTTAAGTTCAACTAAAGGTAAATTATTTGAAATAGAAAGATAATGGCATCCAAATATAGAATCAAAACCCTATTTTAAACCTAACATCTAGAACATAGAAAAACCTAGCTAAATAGATAATTGAATGAGGAAAAGGGTGGCCAAACCAATTAGGTTTAGCTCATCAACTGAAATGGAAACTGTAAATTTAAGCAACCACAAATGTAAACCTTGCATAAATGGACTTATAATTAAAGGATTTTATTTATCATGTAGGCTAAATGAGTTCCCAAATGAGAAACATGAATTATGAAATCAAGAGCATGTTTCCTACTTTCCAAATCGCTATGAGATGGAGAGCCATAGAAGATATAGATTTGGGGAGAATCAATATGGATCACTTACATCAAAGAATGTCTAGCAATGATTCAACCACTTGAGTGAGGAAATTTTTTTAAAACAAATTACAAATGGATGCATCATTTTTTTATTTCCACAAAATGCCCCATAAAAAATGCTAGAAAGAATAAAGGATTACAATTTAGAGAAAATAAAAGTAGTCAATAGAGAAAGGGTTTTTGTTGATTTGAGAATTGAGGAAATATGTTAAAACTTTAATATTCACTTTTTCATTAGAGTGGGTTATATAGATAGGAGTGATGTTGAGAAATAATTTAATAATGAAACTAATAAATGAGAAAATATTATTAACATGAAGTGGATGGAACATCCGAAGAACTCTATTTCCAATATTTCTAAAGTCTTATGTAGGATTTATTTCCAATATGAGTGAAGAAATTATAACATTGATTAGTAGAGTTGTAGGACCTCCAGTTGCTTCCAATTTTGATCTATTGATGTAATTATATACTAAATCTATCATGATAGGAAAAGATATCTTAAATTAGAAAAATATCATATATCATATCATACTTGAGAAGATAACCACATTTAAGGTGAATGACAAGTTTTATATCACCTTATACACAATCTACTCTCTAGTAGTAAGAACTACCTTTGCTTAGTTGGATAGAGTGGGTACCCTTGGTTCTAAGCTATGAATTTTTTTTATATATGACTATTATTAGTAGTTGGAAAATAAAATATATATGAAGCCATACAAGAGGGTTAATGATGGTTTCTTGGATGTTCCTTGTAAGATCAATTGAATGGGATAAGGTTACAAGATTATATGTGAAGGAACAAGGTGTCATTTATAGCCATGGGAGTTGGTTCACCCAGTTTCAAAATTTCACATACATCTAAATGGAAGGATTTCCTAGAAATCCCTACAAGTTACCTACATATGAAACTAACAAGATGATCATGTGGAAGTTTTCAAGATGATTGATAGTATCCCATGGGCTCCTAGAATCCAAGCATAGGGTAGGGGTCATATTCCTTGTTGTTACTAGGTGGTATTCCTACCATAGTAAAATTTGTGCTAAGGTATTAAATTTAGAGTTGTAGTTACATAATTTGCAGCTTTATGATGAAGATTGTCTAATTTATGATCACTATGATATAATGGAGAAGTATGTGTCTTCTTCCCTAAAACAAATATAAAGGATTATTGTGTTTACTATATAAATGATCATGAACTAACAAAGATAACCTTTTATATACTCATTATTAAATAGATTAGAACCATGGGAATACACATAGTGTCTTAGCAAGGAAAATATGATGAGAAGGTCTTCAATCTAGTCTATGACATAAATAGATTTTTCAATGAACTGGATCAAAATTTAAATGGATCAAAGGAAAAATATTTCACAAAAGAACTTATGAAGAATTTCTTGGATGGTACTACAACTCAGCTAAATTCACATATTAAAACATTAGAAGATAGGGGAGAGTGATCTCACAATATTGGTTTACAATTGTTGGGAGATCCCCATTTTTACTAAAATCGCATATTTTAGAAAATATAATGATTTAATCCTTGAAAAGTTTCATTTAAAGCATTCCAATTGAAGAGAGTTTTATCGAACTACCTTAGATCAAACCCCCTTGGATAGATCCCCACTAGTTTTAAACCATACCTATAACGGAGTCCCCTTTACACCTATCAAAATGCTAATAATAAACCACTTTTGATTTACCTTTTGGGGGATCAAATGAATTCATATATAATTTATTTTTTGTAAGCATGCAGTCCTTATTATAAGCTTCCCAAAAAGTAATTTTAAATAAATTTTATTTTATTATTATATTTATTATTTATTTCTTGTGAATGTAGTTTTTTCACTAAAAATCAAGCTCTCTATTCTAAACACATGGAAAAATAGCAGATTATCAAAAAAAATTGAAAAATATTAGTGCACTAGATATTGAAGTGCTTGATCCAACAAAAAAAATTGAATTTTGATACATATAAAAAATTTATGTTGTATATAGTTTGCCTATGTCTAAATTATAATTGGTTTGACTTTGAAACTTGATTAAGGAAAAAATTCAATAAAATACTATGAAACCAAATGAAAGTGCTAGATATCATAGTTACAAATCTAAATTCAAAAAATAGAAGTTTATCCTCCATGGAAAAAAAAAGTTATGTTGTATAGTGAGCATCACTCCTTTAAAATGTTGTTTACTAAAAAAACTAGTTTTCGAAGGAGATGGAAAAAGAAATGCAATCGATTCCAAAAAATTTTTAAAATATATTTTTAGAATCTACAAAAAAAAAAATTCACAAATCACTAGTTTGCATCATCTTCAAATTCCTCACATTTAGCCGCTATAAGTGCCTAAAAGTGAAGATTCAGTTAGAAAAAATTAGTTCAATGTCCAATTTGGCCAAAAACTGTAAACCAGTATTGTGGGATCACCTCAGTTGAATTACCCCTAGAAAGGATGGTAAAAATAAGAGAAAGTAAAGATCTGAAAAGGAATATGAAAATTTTGATTATTTATTTATTAAAAAGAGGAGAGTACAAGAAACATAAGTGGCACAACTAAGGGAAGGATTTAGCCCAATAAAAAATCCTCCCATCCCAATGTTACTATTGCAATAATACCTAAAGGTGAAGTTCCTATTGCTACTCAAGTAGAAATTTTTATACTAGTTATGCCTCAGGCTATCCAAGGAACTATGCCTACCTCTCTCCAAAAAACATAGGTTGGAGCATCTATTATGGCTAAAGTTGTCCAAGTATCTTATACAAAACAAGATCCTATGGTGGCACTAAAATATAAGTAGCTAGTAATTTTAACACCCACCTTATTACTAGGAAGGAAATTATTGTTCACATCTCCCTCTTTCATGTCCAACATGGTCAAGATTGGAAAAGAACTAGAAGTAAAGTTAGAATAAGCAATAGGAGGAGAGAAGAGTCTCTAGTTTTGTACAATATAGTGAAAAATACTTAGTCGAAGGAGATAAGGAATATCAAGGAAGTTTGTTTAGGAATCAACAAAAAAAATTAGAAATGCAACAAGACATTCTTTCACTTGAACACACTGTTGAGGAGGTAAATAAAGAGCTTGATTGAATATTTTTATCATCAACAATCATTGTTCAATATATTAATTTAGAGGTACCTAAGGAGCCTAATGTTCCAAATAAGGAAGGAATTATGCTTATGGTAACAATGAAATAAATAAACAAGCTAATATTGAAGTTCAAATTGACCAACTACTAGATTAGAAAAAGGTAAGAATTTCAACTGCTCAAGAAGAAATAATGGAGTTCATGCACCAATACCAAGATAAGAATGAAGGTGAAATGGGGAGGGATAAAAGAATAAATCAATAGGAATCACCTAAAACACCACAAGTACAATAAGCTAGGAAAGAGCATACTACCATTGTTTTGTTAGAAAACAAATTCAAAAAGGAAGATATTGAGGAGGCACCAATTGATTTTAGAATTTCAAAAATAATAATTGATACCCCTAAGACAAAAAGAAAGGCCAAGGTTTTTTCTTCCATCAAAAGGGATGCTTCAATATCAAGGACCAAAAAAATTACCACTACCATGGTATCCAAAGATCAATAGTAGATAACCCCTGATGTATATCAAATTTCAACTATCAACTTATGGTACACAATAAAAGATCAACAGAGAAAAATTAAAGGCTAATATGGATGATGTAACCTTGAGGATGTAGAAAGTTAAGAAAAATTAGTAACTTAAGAAGTAGATTACTCAGCTATGAGGGAACTTAAAGAAATTAACTGACCCTCTATAATCTATGGAAGACTTTCCTATAGTTTTTGTGCTTCTCTTTAAAGAAAAAATCCTCCTCCCTAGACCAAATTAAAATATGAGTAAAAAAATGGACGGTTAAGGTGATAATTCAAGGGGAAGAAACACTTATGATTTCCTTAGAAAAGTGAGAAGAAATAGTTGAATGGAAGGGAAAAGTAATGAAAGCAATAGAAGATTGTACAAGGCTGAAATAAAATAAGTTAGAGTTTTCTAGACTTCTTGCAATGGAGATTATATAAGTGATAAATTCTTCCTAAGGGAGAAAATTTTGACAAATGAAAAAATTTGTCTTATCAAAAAATGGATAGACCAACTCAAGATGGAGGAATAATCGATCAAATAATGCTCAAGAAAATGAAATAATTACAACAATTGGCTATAGACCTAAAATTCAAAGAGCTAACTATCCTTGAGAAGGTAATAGGACTCAACTTTAATACTAATAATATATAAGATAAAAATGACTTCTTAGCTAACTTCAAGAAAATATTTAATAATACCCTAGATGGTAAAGCATAGAACATCAGTGTAGAGGTCATGGGTCATGTTTTAGATGCCATGGGTTTAATAAATAAATATAAAAGAAAGGCAAGGGCAAGGACCATAGACTATGCAAAACTTGTTGCCCCCTATAGGTCCTATAGATATCAATGGAAGGTTTATATAAAACCAAGAAAAAAGTAACATGAATAAAGCCCTTGATTTCTTTTAGGGTTCAAAAGATATGAGAATCCTTAAAGGAGGGAAATTTTATCATCAAGAAAAATAGGTAGAAGGATAAACTCCAAGTGTTACGAATTTTTTATTCACAACCAGTTTTACATTATCTTTTGATATGTGATCATCTATTTTCATGATGTAATCTTGGTTATCAATATGTAACTATCTTTAACACCATGATTCTATAAAAAGGCCATCATTTTGCTATTTTTGAGACTAGAAATGTTTGATAATTTGGGGAATATAATGAAGAATTTTTATTATTTTGTTTCCCTCATGGATTCCTTTAAATTAGATCAATAATGTTATTTAGTTATACTTGCAAAATTGTAATTGTGTCATCATTTGTGTCATATATACTTTGTAAATTTCAAATGATTTGTAAATCTCTTTTCAATATTGTGACTAAATATCATAATATTGCATCATTTTTTGAATATATTGTGATCTCTTTCTTAATTTCAAATTTTCCTCTAATGAAGCATAAATTTGTTATGGTATCATTATCATGGTGTGGCTACTGTAATGATAATATGCTATTTTATAGTGTAATAGTATTTTCTCTACTATGCCAAATCTGATAGGACTATTCAACCAGTTTTAGTCTATCTAATATTGTATCTTTTAATGTGTTGCTGGGTTGGGAGCATATACAAAACCCTAATACTAAAGATAAAAAGTTATGCAGGATGAAAGGATTTAGCCATGACTTACATTTACCATCGATAATTATTAAGAATAAACATATTGATGAAAAATTAATTATCGATGAAAAATAGTGATGTGCTCCACATAGCAATTTTATTTTGTTTGAAGGTTTTTATATTCATATTCTTCTAAAATGTTCTTAATATCATAATATGAGTTAAAGAATGGTCATAGTAAAAAATAATAAATAAATTAGACTTTTTAAGTTTCCAAATCCAAATCGACAGTAACAAAAATACAGGAATTTAGATATTTTGCTTGTTACTTATAGCTCAATGTTATTTCTTTCGGGGGCTACTATTAACTTATAATTTTGTTTCCTCTCCAAATTCAATGTCCATGACAGGCTGTTCTTGAAATCCACTTTTCAGCATGTTTTCTTTCTCATCATCAAAATCATTTCCTTTTCCAGTTACGATGGGCACAACTTTTGAACCAGACTTCTTCGACTTCTCCACTGCCCAGTTATACATTATCATACCTCCCACAGCAATAGCCATTCCAATTAAATTCTTCAGAGTCAATGCTGAATCAAATAATATCCAACCTAAAACAAGTACACACACTGTCTTCATGTGTCCCAGAACTTGGAAAGAAACGGCTGAGAAGCGCCCAATGCAAAGATATTGGCTCAGGTTGCAAAAGACTGCTAACCCACAAGAAAGTGAAATGAAAACCTGAAAATTTATAAGAGAAGCAAACGTTAGTTTCTTATGTTTAGAAACATTAGGAAAATATAAAATAAAAATAAAATAAACCTAATTGATTTATAAAATACATAGGGATGTAAAAGAAACATTACAATTACACCGTAGGAGAATTCATAATCGAGCAAGTTGTACCCATTGAGACAATAGTCAATAACTGGACCCGGCAACAATAGAGATACAGATTGAATGGGAGCAGTTTTGCTGAGAAGATCAAATGACCCAATATTGTGCTTTTGTTGTAGGGATCCAATTGACTGTAAATACAGAGAAAAATTTGAAGGATATATGACTGTCCAATATGGAAACAAACTCAAACTGAAACTGAAACAAATCAACATTGCAGTAACTAACTACCTTCTCTAACTTTTTCATCATCCTCAATTTTGAAGCATTAAACATTTTCAGTTTGAGACTCGCTCTTTTGTGTCATAATAGATATTAGTATTTAGCATTTGGTAAAATATATAAACAGTTATAAATAATCAATTAACTATGTTTATTTATTATTGATGTTTCGAATCACACTCAACAATATATCATAAAAAAATAAAATAAAAAACAAAATAGAAGTGACAAGAGGACTGGAGAACCTTATGCCAACTATCATTTGTAAACAGTTTTGGAAATTCTAATTGAATAGTAGAAGTTATACTTACTATTTGCTGAAGTGATGAAGAGAAAACAGCTACTATAGCTGCTATAAATCCTTGGGCGTTTACTTTAACATCTGTGACCGTACAGATGGCTACTCCCATCACTACGAGAACTACCGTTGTCTTGACTTCTCTAGAGTACTGTTTACTGTGGAGAAACCATTCCATTACACAAACAACCGGGATCATACTTAATTTTGAAATCTGCAGAATTTAAAGCAAAAGGGATTAATAACTTTTTAAAAGTTAAATTAAAAACAGATCCCTCCTCATCAATGTATAACTGAGATCATTAATAATTTGTGTAACCAACCTGATAGAATCCCACGGAGTTCAACATGAGGCTCAAATTCATTCCTACAATTGAGATGTTTCCAACTATGGAAAACCAAAAGAGTTCCCAGAAGGGAACATGTTTATTTGAAGATGAGTATCCTAGTGTCTGTGAGATGAACCCCACCAGCGCAGTCACAAGGAAGTGAAAACCAGTTAATGTAGTGGCTGCATTACCCAAGGATGTGAAATGGCTGTTAGTATGGCATAATCTTTAATAAATTGTTGTGGACAACATGTACAGAGAAGCATAGAAAATTAAACAATCATGGCTTAAGCTCTCACAGAATCATGATTAAATTACATAAGCACTACCGAAGCTCTTAGATAATCATAGTAATTTTAAAAAATCAGTAGCAAACCTGTGGGAGAGAGTTATTAACTAGGTAGATCTAGACTGTCTCAACCCACACAATAAAAAGATGTTATAATCTGCTAAGTAGAAAAAACACGTAGTTCTAAACGAATCTTTAAGCAATAATGCAGTTGACTTTTGACTTATTGATTCCAATTATATTAACAATTCCCAAAAAAAAAAATTAAAAATGGGTTTTCGATTGCATAGGAAGAAATTGAAATTCGCATAATTTTAGTGCCTAAAAAATAATAAAGTATAACAGAGCTGACGACAAATCTGACATAATGAATCAAGAGTATTCATTGCACTTCTACACAAAAGCTAAGCAATTAAACGTAATCTTAAAATTTAAAATCAAATTAGTTGTCTAAAACTGTCTAATCAAGCTGTAAGTGTTACTATATTGCAGTTGTATAGCTTTTAGATTTTGAGATCTAATGATTATTGTCTATTGAAAAGTAAGTCATATCTGTAATAAAGATGGACTCCTCAACAAGAGGACCGGTAGTTGAGTGAGAGCACCTAGAAGAAAATGAAGGTCTTAAATTTGACTTCTAGCCGATTTATGAAAAGTTTAACATGGTATTAGAGTCCAGATAAACCAGCTAGGCAAAACTCAGATTTTCAGACACATGCAGTGTGACTCAAAGAGGGGTATTAGAAAATGAGTGACATGTAAGTCAAACATAAGCTGGTAACCGATGCTGTAAATAAGTCACACCTGGACTAACAATAGGCCGTCCATAGAGAAGCCAATAGTTCTGATGGTAGAACACTCTAGTAGCAAACACAAGGTCCTAGGTTTGAGTCCTACTTAGTCCTAACTCAACATGTAGTATCAAAGTCAGGCTAGGAGCCCCAAGCACCTACAGTGTGGTTAAGAGTGGGTGTTGTAAATAAGCCACATCCAAATTGGCTGGCCAAATAAGGGTCTGTAGTTAAATTGATAAAACACTCCAGCAGAAAATGGAAGATTTTAGGTTTGAATCCTAACTGATCCATATAAACTGTAACTCAGCAACCAAGATGAGTAATAATTCAGTGGCTAAGCACCAAATCAGCAAATAAAATATCCTATATTTAACCCCTTAACTGGTCCATCAAAAACTTAACACTGTCCCACTCTCTTAAAGCCTATTCTAAAACTAAATCCAATAGATATGTGTTTAAAGCTACTAAGGGAAAAACAGGTAGACTTACAGGGCGCAAAAACTGCACAGGACAGTAAAATGCGAATGGAGCATGCACCATCATTAAATTAAACGCTAATCAGACTAGTTTTCTGTTCAATTATCTGCTAGGGCAGTGTAAGTGTAAGAAGATAGCCCCTTTGAAGTTACAATTCGTGGGAAAGGTGAGAACAATGGATCTATGTGACAGAGTATTTCGCATGTCTGACTTTTTATATCAGATCCACTTCAAAAAGACAAATTTAGTATGCCAGGAGTATAATCTTTATGGGTGAAGGTGAATTTTGGTACTGAAAATGTATAAGTTTGAATCCACCCATGTTTTTTCATTATTGATATAGATTCCACATTCTTTGCAAGACATACCCATTGATTAGCTTAACATGTAGACACTGCTAACAGCCAGACTCCACGTTCTTTCATCCTACAGACAATTTACATCAAGCAGTCTTTCAAATTCAATCTAATAAATACAATAAATTCAAATTTACCAAATCTGAAGTTGTATCCAGACATAACTTGCTTGTTAACCATGATGATTCCCACAGAGCTAATAACGTTCATTGCCCACACCCCAACATTTGGTAAGGAAGACTTTTTCTCTGAAGCCATGCTCAAAAGCGAAGAAACAAGATCGAATCCCGTTTCCTTCCAGCTTAGTTTCCTTCCAGCTTAGACCTTCGCTTCTGTGCAATGTTTAAGAAGGCGAATAATAGTCCAAGAAACTGTCTACATATATCAAGAAGATTCCATTGCTGCTTCTGTTTAAGTTATTTGATTTAAAAGGGAAGAGGAACGTGAGAAAGCCGATCTAGATGGAGCCGGAGAAGGATCCGGCGTGACTTGTGCATGAAACACTCGTACACGTTTATATCTTTCTATTCGTCTCTTTTCAAATTAGAAGAAAAGTGTGAGCTTGCGTTCAATTTTTTCGACGACTTAGACTGAAAGCGAAACCAGAAGTTTGCGTAGGGACTCTTCGCTTGTCTGACATGGAAGAGAGATGTGCCCGATCACTGAATATCGGAATTAATGGACGCTTTCACGGCTTTCCATGTCTTCATTCAATGAAAATAGCTTGATCGTGCAAATACTTATATTCATAGAATGGTCGTGGGTGTTTTAGAGTAAGGTTGAGTTTAAAAAGTCACAAGTTTGTTTGTTATTTTAGAAGTAAAATTTATCTTTTTAAGTCTTGAAATAATAAACACGTTTTCTTTATTTGTAGGCGGCTACTCATGGTCCACATACAGTTAGACTAATTTTTAACATCATTATGTTTGAAGGTCAATTTTAAAAATAAAACAAAATATTTTATTAAAAAGTAAACGTGGATATTTGAAAGGAATATAATAATAAAGATATAATATAGATTAATAATAATAGGGATTTAAATTATAATATAGATTAACAATAGTAGTGATATAAATTAATAGTTTCAAAACACCAATAGTACTAATAGTTACATTGAGAAAACTCACAAAAATTATACTGAAGCATTCAATTTAGAATATACCATCCAACAAAGGCTAGTCAAATGGTTTAAACTCATAGAGCTCTATAGAGCCCTGAACAATAGCAATAGTCTTAACCATTGAATTGTTGAAACAATTTTTTTCTTGTTTGATTACTATTTTTAAGCAACCATATTTAACTCAAAGGATTTCAAAGGGATTCTTGTCATCTTGGTAGATATTGTTCTTGGACTCAAAACATCAAATTTCATCTTTTTTCTTGGATCAAGAGGGAGAGCACATAGAAGTTTAGATTGCTTGCAAATGTGAGGAATCCTCTAACAACCACTAATTTTTTTCCCTTATTCCACTAGCTACTTCACCATTATAATAGCTAAAGCAACAACCTTGATATTTGTCAAGTGTTGAACCCCTTTAGTCTTCTCTATCATAAAGAGATAGCAATGCCCATCATAACCTCATCATTGTAGTATTCTAATGGTAGACTGATGAGGGCTACACCGCCTGAAACCACACAGACACAATAATAGATACCAACATAGAAGATGCAAGACAGAAGATAATCCACTTTCAATTATTTCAAAAAATGAATTTACATATTCAGACCTTACATGCTACAGTTTCATGGGCTTGATTCATTACAACAAAAAAATAATCAACTCTAAAAGAAAAATTGTTATTCGAAGCCACAATCTACACTAATGGAGCCACCTTCTACAACTCCCTCATATCCCTTTTTATTTTACCCAATAACCGACCTAGAATGTTCTAGAAAATGCAAATTTCCCTTTTGTTTCGGCGGCAAAAGTCCCGCCATTTGATTTCTAGCCTAGGAAGAAATTTTAATGAAATTCACTTTTTAGAGGGTCAAATTCGCAGAGCCATAACTTTTGATTCAGGTGTTTGATTTATTATTATTGCATATCATTGGAAAGCTCTCGATGAGCTCTATAGCACATGGACCCACCATAGGTCAGTTCATTGACTTTTTGATCTATTTTGGGGCCTCTAAAGTCTTCATATCTAAATTTGAAGCTGCATTGGAGAAATTTCTCAGGACAAAAACTTTAATTTCTCCCAAACCGTGCAGGGTATTGAGGTGATTATTTCACAACTGAAAAAAAATTTAGCTCTACTCCTTTGGGTAAATTTTTAGGTCCATAGGAGCCCATTTAGGTTGACTTACTAAAAATAGTAAGTGATTGTTTTTTGCTATTTTTGATGTCTGACTATCTTACACCCCTTAATTTTTATCATGGAACTCAAAACAACAAAAGAAAATAAGGAAAAACATTGTTTTTGGTCATGCAAGATTGCCTTACACCATTGGATGCTCCTGCATCAGACACCCAGGGTAATTTGAAAAGTAACCTTGTCACTTCTCAGGAGTTAGAGGGAAATCAAGATAGTTAACCTCAGCCTCAGACATCCATGATGAACCTTCAATAGGCCTTCCTCTCCATTTTACCAAGTACTCTGCATATTTCCTATTTCTTGTGCTTCTATGCACATGGCTATCTAAGATTTCTTCTATCTCTTCCTTCTCTAAAGTAGGTGTTGGAATTTTCCATTGTTCTTTTATCGGCCCCTCCTCTATATCACCTTCATGATACTCTATCAAATCAACAATGTTGAACACAAGAGAAATATTTATTCCACTAGGCAACTCTACCTCATAAGCATTTCCTGAATCATGCTTCTTCAAAATCTTGCATGGTCCAAACTTCTTCATCTTTAACTTGTTGTATGTACCAACTGGGAACCTTTCCTTTTGCAAATGAACCATGAATTCATCTCCTACCTAGAACGAGTCCTTATACATCATTTTCTAATCGGCATGAGCTTTATATTGTGAGTTAATCTTATTGATATGTGTCTTTACCTCTTCATCCAAATTCTTTAGGTGCTCAGTAAAATCTTCAACCTTAGCACTACTCTTTTCCCCCTTGTCCATCTTCCTCAATTTAGAAGCAGTCTTTAGACTACTCCCATACACAAACTAGAATGGTGATTTACGAGTGCTTCTGTTGACAAAATTATTATAAGAAAAATTTTCCTATGGTATAATCAAATCCCATCTCTTAGGCTTATCTCTTACTAAGCATCTTAGCAGGTTACCCAAACTCTTATTCACCACCTCTGTTTATCCATCATTCTAGGGATGGTGTGTATAATTGAACTTCAAATCTGTCTTCAATTTCTTCCATAATGTCCTCCAGAAATAACCAACAAATTTGGTATCTCTGTCTGAAACTATACTCTTTGGTAGACCATGTAGTCTCATCATCTCTATGAAAAAAAACTCTACAATATGAACGACATCACTAGTATTATGGCATGGAATAAAATGTGTCATCTTTGAAAATCTATCCATCACCACAAATATGGAATCATGCCCTCTCTGTGTCCTTGGCAAGCCAAGAACAAAATCCATGCTAATATCCTCTAATGGCCTCTTAGGTACAGGTAATGGCTGATACAATCAAGTATTCTAACTTGTTCATTTTTCCATCTAACATACTCTACAAATTTGTACAAACTTCTTCACATCTTGTTGTAACCGTGGCTAATAATAATTCTCACTAACAAGAGCAATGGTCTTATTTTGACCAAAATGTCCAGCCAATCCCCCACTATGCTTCTCCTTGATTAGATTCTCTCTCATAAAACTCCTTGGAATGCACAATTAGCTTCCTCTAAACAATATCCCATCTTGGATTAAGAAATCCAACCACCTCATCCTATCCATTATAACAGGTTCCAAACAATCCTTCCAAGCTTCTGCAAAGTCTGGATCTTCTGGATACAAACTCTTGAGCTCATTGAACCCAACAACCTCTATATTCATCTCTATCAACATTTTTTCCTTCTACTTAATGCATCTACAACTTTTTTTGACCTTCCACTCCTGTGCTTCAAAACAAAAGTATAACTCTGGAAAAACTCAACCCATTTTAAGTGCCTTTGATTTAACTTTCCTTGGCTATTGAGATACTACAAAGCCTGGTGATCAGTATATAAATCAAATTATTTTGGAAACAAATAGTGTCTCCATTTCTTCAAAGCTTGAACTATAGCATAAAAATTGTGATCATAGATAGAATATTTCTTCTAGCATCATTTAACTTCTCACTAAAATAGGCAACGGGCTTATCTTCTTGACTCAAAATAGCTCCTATGGTACTGCCACTATCATCACAATCTACAGGTTTGAAAAACCTTATTGAAATCTGGAAGTACCAAAACAGGTTGCTCAGTAATTTTCTTCTTCAACATGTCAAAACTTTTGGTTGCTCCTATAGTTCACTTAAACTCTTTTCTATCCCCTCTCATTGCATTAGTTAGAGGTGCACAAATACTACTAAAATTCTTAATAAAATTTCTATTAAAGCTTGCTAGACCATGAAATGATCTTACCTTTTGTAACAATCCTTGGATTAGGTCATTCAATGATAGCTCTCACCTTCTTTGGATCCATTTTGAGATCCTCTACGGAGATAACAAATCCCAGATATACCAACTCTCTCTTCACAAAATTACATTTCTTCAAATTAGTCAATAGCTTCTCCTCCCTTAGCTTCTCAAAAACTCTTCGAATATACATCAAGTGCTCCTCCAATGTCTTACTGAAAAAAAAATATCATCCAAGTAAACAATAAAAAAAATTCCTAAAAATCCTTTCAATACCTCATTCATAAGCCGCATAAATGTGCTCAGTGCATTGGTTAGCCTAAAATTCATGACTAACCACTCGTACAAGCCCTCCTTGGTTTTGAAGGTGGTCTTCCATTCATCTCCTTCTCTAATCTGGATCTAGTGATATCCACTCTTCATATCTATCTTCGTGATGTACTCTAATCCACTCGAACAATCCATAATGTCATCCATTCCTGGCAAGGGAAGGGTATGTGTAGGATCATCATGGAAAAAACAGGCCCTTAAGTGGCAAAAAAATTAGAAAAATCAGTGTTAGGCAACTTGACGTAAAAATTTGAATAAGTTATCTATATTATTTCAAAATATGTAAGAATAGAATCTGTAGAAAATTGAATGTATTTTCTAAACTACTAGGTTTATTTAAAATAAATAAAATCTATTTGGTGAAAATTTGTAATTTCAATGCAAGAGTACTTTTAAATTTCAGGAAAAAATAAGTAGGTGTCTGTCTGACCCCTAACCACAATAAAATGATAATATTTTTTTATAATATTTTATAAATAAGTAGAGGACTCATGTCCAGATGTGATGCATATTTTTTTGTAATTTTTTCCAAGTAAATAATTAATTATGAATTTTTATTACAACTTTTAAAAATATAAAATCGATGTCCGACCACCTTAACTTGGTCAAAACTTCATGAAATTTATTTTTCTTTTTTAATCCTATAGTATGTGAAGCATAGAATTTGATGCATGTTTCGATTTAAAAAATGTGATATTGTTTGAAAGTTATAGATGTGTTTCAATCAGCCTATCGATCAAAACTTTAGTCATAATTCTAATAGAAAATAAATAATAATTATTTATTAAATTCAAATTAAAGCATAATTTATATTGGTGGAAAGCTGAGAATCTCCTCTAAAAACCCCTTTTCATTTCATCAATTTTGGGTAAAAAAGTCGCTAGCCACTTACCCTACAAATACCCATAATATTGCCACTTTTGGGCCATCATGATCCTACACATACCCGAGAAATCTATACTTGATGGTGATCTTGTTGATGGCTCTAGAGTCTGTACACATCTGCCATTCTCCATCCTTCTTTGGTACTAGTACTGCAGGTACTACATATGGACTCAAACTCTCCCTTATCAATCCTTTTTGCAACAACTCTTGCACTTGTCTATTCAACTCTTCACTTTTTGTTGGAGTCATACAATGAGCTGCCTTATTTGGAAAACTAGCTCTAGGAATCAAGTCCATCTAGTGACTAATCTTTCTTACTAGAGGCAAACCTTTAGGTACATTATCAGAAATAATAGCTTGAAACTCATTCAACAAATATGAAACCTCTACAGGAACCTCAATAGTATCTTCTTTATCAACTCTAGGAATCAATGCAAAACACATATGCTCATGCTCCATACCTTCTAGGAACTTTCTTCCATCAAACAAAAAAATTATTGCATTACTGCATACCTTTTTCTCTACGTCTTTCAGGTTCTTCAACTTATGATGAACTCCATCCTTTGTCAAAGAATAGGTGTTGGCATGTCCATAATGTTCTACTTGTCGATCAAACTACCACAGTATGCCTAACAACATATGACAAACATCCATAGGCATAATATCACATAGTACCTCATCATGGTAATTTACAATCTTGAACTTTACCAGAAATTGTTCATTTACCAAAGCTTTATGGTCCTTCTGTAACCAAGCAATCTAGTATGGATTTAGATGCCTTCTTCTCTCCAACCGCAACTTACTAACCATCTCTTCTAAAAAAAGGTTATTAGTACTACCTCCATCAATAATAAAATTACAAACCTTAACTTCACACTTACATTTGGTGTGAAACAAATTCTTCCTTTGAGTTGGTTCTTTCTCCTCATTCAGCAAGGCTATTCAAGTAAAAAGAACCTCTCCTCTTTTTGCATCCTTAGAATGTGAAGAATTGGCATCTTCATCTACATTTGCAACTCATGCATTACCCTTAGGTCTTCTATTTTTCCTTCCTTGATGGTGAGGACACTCATAGGCTCTATGTCCTTCTTCGCATTGGAAATAGGTTCCATGAAAGCCTCCTCTTCCCAGTCCTCGTCCAGATCTCCCTCTTCCTCTTTGGTCTCCATTATTTTGATCACGAGGACGATAGATATTATCTCCTTTCTAGTTATGGCTACTACTAGATCCTTCACCATTCTTTTTATCTTCATTTCGAACTCCATATGACCAACCACTAGTCTTTCCACCTCAACCTCCACCTCTTTGTTTTCTTTCAAAACTTTTATTCAATTGCTCTTCAACCTTTAAGGAAAACTGATAAGCATCTTCAATGGTGGTCATCCTTACTAGCGCCAATTCTTCCTGTATGTTGGGCTTCAACTTGTTAATATATCAAGCAACTTTCTCTTTATTCACCTCAGAATGTCCTATTCAAATCAGAACCTTATAAAATTCCTCTATTTATTCCTTCACCATCTTTGTTCCTTGTCTCAAGCTCTGCATTTTCTTGAGCAACTCTAGTTCATAATCAACTGGGATAAATTTCTTCTTCAATTTTGACACCATTTTGTCCCATCTAGAAATTCTATCTTTTCCTTATCTTCCCCTTTCAATTTGGATCTCTTTCCACCATATACCTGCATGGCCTTTCAATTTTGTCTTTGCAAACTTCAGCTAGTGAGGGTCTTCAATCTCCTCAAACTCAAAAAATTCCTCCATGTCATTGATCCAATCAATCAATTCTTCAGGGTTCAAGCTTCCACTGAAAGTTGAAACCTCCATTTTGGGTCTCTTTCCAATACTTGATATTGCTCTCAACAATCTAACTTCTCCTGGATCCATTTGATCCTCTTCTTCCTCTTTTGTTTCCTCTTCAGTTTCATCTTTGGTGGCATCTCTTTCCTGATGTACATCTCTCCTTCGAACCTCATCCTGCAAGGCCTCTAATTTCCTTCTTATGACTCTAATTTTATCTCTAGGAGGATCTCTCCCTCCATCACCTCTACCTCTGCCCCTACCATGCTGAGAAAGTATTGGAAGCATCTTTATATCAACCCAAACTCACAGATTTTGTTGCAACTTCCTCACGTTCAATGCTTTGTTACAGACTCAGGAACTCCTACTCCGATACCACTTGATGAGGGATACACCACTCGAAACCACACAAAAACAATAATAGATACCAACATAGATGATGCAAGATAGAAGATAACCAATTTCAATTATTTTCAAAAAATGAATTTACATATTCAGATCTTACATGATACAGCCTCATGGGCTTGATTCATTACAACAACAAAAAACAACTCTAAAAGAAAATCTTTTATTTGGATCCACAATCTATACTAATGGAGCCACCCTTTACAACTCACTCATATCCTTTTTATTTTACCCAATAACCACCCTAGAATGTTCTAGAAAGTGCAAATTTCCCTTTTCTTTTGGCGCCAAAAGTCTCGTTGTTTGATTTCTGGCCTAGGAAGAAATTTTAATGAAATTCACTTTTAGAGGGTCAACTTTGTGGGGCCATAACTTTTCATCTGGGTGTCTAATTTTCTATTATTGCATATCATTGGAAAGCTCTCAATGAGCTTTATAGCACATGAATTGATCGTAGGCCAGTTCGTTGACTTTTTGACCTATTTCAGGGCCTCTAAAGTCTTCATATCTGAATTTGAAGCTGCATTGGAGAAATTTCCTGGGATGGAGAATTTAATTTCTCCCAAACCATGAAGGTATTGAGGTGATTCTTGCGTGATTGAAAAAAAAAATCAGCTCTGCTCCTCTGGGTAAATTTTTAGGTCCATACGAGCCCGTTTAGACCGACTTAATAAAAATAGTAAGTGACCATTTTTTACTATTTTTTATGCTTGACTATCTTACGCCCCTTAAGTGCCATCATGGAACTCAAAACAACAAAAGAAAATAAGGAAAAACTTTTTTTTTGGTGATGCAAGATTTCCCTACACTGTTGGATGTTCTTGCATCATAGGGCTAGAAGCTTGTCTTGAATTGGGATCCTAATAATGCACTCCTCTTCTAGGTCAAAACCATATTTCCATTTTTTAAAGAAGGGCACTCTTTTACCAAGAACATAATTACTATATAAGATATTCCTAATGTAGTCCTCATGATTTGCAAAGGAGAATAGAAAGAAACACTTGCTCATGGTAGTAATCTCAACTTTCCCATACATTTTCTATTTCATTTGTTCCCATCTACCAACCACATTAATGCTTGATCTAGCTCCCATAAATTTCCCAATAAGAGCACAAACCATTCTAGAGGATGATCTTTTAACAACCAAACCAAGAACCCTACTATAAAATCCCTTTTCATCTGCTTCTAGTTCTAGGGAGTAAAGTAGATCAATTGTAGGTTTGGATTTACCATTAATCATAGCTAACTGTGATCTATGAAAAACCCAATTGCTAGAATGTTGAATCATCTTCTCATCAACATGAATATGAGACTCCAAAAAAATTATACTCCATATACTCTTCTCTAAGTATAAAACTTGAACCCTTAAGTTTATTTGTCCCTAAAATCTAGTTATCATTATGACAAGAAGAATGAAAAATAATAATATACTCAAAACAACCACTAATAAGAGGCATCATAAAACCATTAGAACTCATTCCTTCTCAATCGCCAAAGATAAATTATTAGTGATACATCCACTAATCTAAACATAAATAAATCATAATAAAAATTTATTTTATGTATTTTATTCTCACCTTTTCAAAAATACGTAATATATCTTAATTTTATTCTTTTGAAATGGCCTCATTTAACTATATGTCCCTTTTTGTTGGAATTTAAAAATAAAATGTGATTAATATGAATATTTATGAGAGTCCAACTTTAATTGTAAATTATAAATACTATTATTTTAACTATAAATGATAAAGAAGATTATTTCAAACAAGAAAATGAAAATTTGTACTAAGGTGAGTTTTAAGCAAAACAAAAATTTCCATCACGCCTAAAGAAATGTTTAATATTTCTTAACATTGTCTTTTCATAAAGAAATTTTTAGTCAACTATGTATTATCTTAGTAAACACTTTTGGATTTAAATGTGTATGTTGTTTTGAATCAAAATAGCATACACAGTTAAATCCAGAAGTGTTTACTACTATCATTCATGGACCGTGGAAAAATCATGCCACCTATGTATTATCTTTCACTCATGTTTAATGTAAAAATGGTGATCAATATGAGCCTTTTAAGAGCCTCTGATTTTTATCTAAATGATAGAAGGTAGTCTAAAATAAAGAATGAAAATAATCATTAAGATAAGTCTCAAAGAGATAATGAAAATATGCATTAAGGTATGAAAAAGGGGATGGTATTGAGTACTCTATATGGTATATGACAATATAAGTGTAATATTGTTTAATTAGTTTCATAGGTTTGTAATCTTTTCTAATATGAATTTGAAAAGATATTATTCTATTAATATTTTTATTGATTTATGTGAAACATCATTTTTGTATTATGTCAAATTTTTGATCGAAAAACAAAGGATTTTAAAAGGGCCTTGATCCCTTTTACATCAAGAAAGATTCAGCAATAAGAACAAGAAGACTAGGAACACCAACAAGATGAGACAACACAGAAGGCACATCTAAACAAGTCTACTAAACATAGAGAAAAACAAGCAAGGGATACTACCCAACCAAAACTAAGCCAAGGTGGTTTAAATAATTGTTCCAATGATTTTTGTTGAATGATAATATAAGGATTCCTCTCCACAAATCTTTTCGTCTTTTTTTTACAAGGAGAAGAAACAAGATCCCCTATAGAGCCAACTAAGCCCAAACAATCAATAGAGGGTTCCAACTTAGAGGGACCATCAAAAACATCATTCTAAAACTCTTGATAGGGAGTGGTGTCTTCCAAAAGCTCTATCACCTTTTCCTTTTTCTTCCAAACTAAGAATTTTTTCTTCTTCCTCAAGCACATTGTAAAGGAGGCATGACTAGCTTTACCACAAGAATGACAAATAACTGGAGAATCTTCATAATCAATCTGCTACTCCCACTGGGTATGTGCAGGATCATCATGGAAAAAATAGGCCCTTAAGTGGCAAAAAATTCAAAAAAATCGGAGTTAGGCAACTTGACACAAAAATTTGAATAAGTCATCTATATTATTTCAAAAATATGTAAGAATAGAATCTATAGAAAATTGAATTTAGTTTCTAAACTACTAGGTTTGTTTTAAAAAATATATATATTTGGTGAAAATTCGAAATTTAAATGTAGTACTTAAATTTCAGGGAAAAAATAAGTAGGTGTCTGTCTGACCACCCTAACCACAATAAAATGATAATATTTTTTTATAAGATTTTATATATAAGTAGAGGACTCATGTCCCAATGTGATGCATATTTTTTTGTATTTTTTTTTCAAGTGAATAATTAATTATGAATTTTCTATTACAAATTTTAAAAAAATTAAAAACTTGTATGTTTGACCACATTAGCTTGGTCAAAACTTCATGAGATTTAATTTTTCTTTTTTTAATCCTATAGTATTCGAAGCATAGAATGTGACACATGTTTTGGATTCAAAAAATGTGATAGTATTTGAAAGCTATAGATTTTTTTCAATCAACCTATCAATCAGGACTTTAGTCATAATTTGAATAGAAAATGAATAATAATTAATTATTAAATTCAAACTAAAGCATAATTTTTATTGGTGGAAAGCTGAGAATCTACTTTAAAAACCCTTTTTTCATCAATTTTGGGTAAAAAAAAAGTCATCAGCCACATACCCATCATATTGCCACTTTCTGGCCCATCATGATCCTGTACATACCCCACTTACCAAATTTAGATGATAAGGTAATCTTAGTGGAGAAAATAAGGTTATTCTCCACTGACACACAAAATCTAGTAGACAATAAATGCTTCATGGATTTGGTGAGCTTATCTGTAGTACAATATTACCCAAAGGAATTAGCAATACTCATAAAAATAATTCATTCCAAAACTCCAGAGGTAGCCTTGGCAAACAAACCCAAATAGGATTTACTTAAAAGTGTTTTTCATTGGGTTGAAGCCATGGAACCACATTTGGAGGTAGAGGCCATTCGATCCAAGAAACCAAGGGCCTTCAAGAAGGACCCTTGAACAATCTTCCACGTAGGGAAAAGAAAATAGAAAGAAACCATTACACATAGCAGTTACCTAAACTCTAATCTTCCAAACCCAAAGGACCTATCTTCTAAAAAAATCAATACTGGGGTTATTACCACATAATCTCCCTACCAACGAGCTCTTAAGCCAGTCTAAAGACTCAAAAAAAAAGTCAAGAATTTATCAATTTGAACTTGTCCATTTTTCATAACAGCAAAAAAAGTACCATCTATAACCTCATAGTCAATCTCTAACTACTAGTTAGACAAGCCACATACCTCCTTAGCATGAAGCACCTCCAGAGAAGGGACAACAACAGGTGATGAAGCAGAAGCAACCAGAGAAGTGCATGAACTCCCAGCTCTACAAGCCAACCCATCAGTGGGAATCTCAGAAATCATAGGGGTCAAGGGGGAACCAAAAGGAGCATCAAAAGGAGGAGAAATAGTACCCCCCGTCATCAACAATAGGGAGAAGAAAACTATTTTAAAAGCTTAAAAATAGAGCATTGAGTGATCTTTCCATATATTTCATAGTTGAACTCCTTAGTGCCTCCTAATGGGCTTCTAGAAGAATATCCAGAAGGAACTCATCCTCCTCAATGATCCCATCGTAGTCCTAGGTGTTATCTAGATTTTGGGTCCCCCTCTTGAATTTGACACCCCCATGTCAAAATTTGGTTAAGTCTTAAGTTGAGCGGTGTTTTCACTGGTTCATCTAACTTTCCATCTTATTGTCCTTTATCATTTACCTCTTTATTTCCTTAAGGGCAGTGTTTTAGGGTATTGTCGTAACTTCCCAAATGATCCAAGTCTTTAGTTTGAAAGGTTGGCAATCCGTATTTAAAGTTTGTTAACTTGTTGAAAAGACTGTCGATGACAAGTTTTGAAGCCTTTTAAGCTTGAGAAGGAATTTAAGCATATTCTAAAACTTCAACAATGATTTGTATAGTTTTGTGAACCCCCCATATTACTACCAAAGTAATTTTTTAAAGGAATTAAAGAAGTCACAGTGTAGTTTATTTTATTAAAGTGCATTCTAGTTAGAAATGATCAGCCATTTATGCAAAAATGAATAAATAGATGCCATCCAGATATAGCCATGAAATTAAAATCAAAAGATAGAATTGCTCATAAAAAGAGAGGAAACACCAGAAATATAAAATGATATATTTTATTATATATATATGTTGGTGGAAATACAATATTCGCTATCGATTACAAAAAGGGCTAGATAGTATCAAAATGATGATTTCGTCAGGCACAAAGGGAAAACATCAGCACATGGATAGCTTCCACCACCACCTGGAGATGCTCTATCTGGGCAGGTGATAGTAGGTTCTCATGAGATTGCAAGAATTAGGAAAACAACCCCATAGTGTTCCTCACCAACCTCGCACGAAGAAGGGTCACTGCTTCTTCAGTGGCTTCATTTTAGATCGTGGTTGCAATGCAAATAGCGTCGCCCACTCTGCTTTGTGGGTAATTGTTGAGGCTAGCAATGGCTACATTCACTCAATGGAGAAACTCAGGTCGACCCAGGCCTTCACAACACTTGGACATACAAATAACAGTGTACACAAAACACTCCAGGAGTGTAGTGTTGTGCACATGCACTTGGTTCATAAACACCTCTCCTAGTATGACATGCAATACCTCTTCAATTTCGCTCTAGACAACGAAGACCTCTTTTAATTGGTCAAATAAATGCCTGAATAGGGCGTTGCATTTGATTTCTTTGATGACAATGAAGTCATTCATGGACACTCTGTCACTCTGAGCACTCGCCATGTTTGACACTTCAAATTGGCAAAGTGTGGTGGTGCCTATTGAATTTATAGAAGGCTTGCGAGACATTTGAGCTAAGGATTATCAAGATGATAGGATTAAAATGTGGTTGGGATTAATTGTTAATATGACCAAAATTTAAGTTATATTCCCAATTGATCATCTTGCTAGCCAACTTACACGTGTGTTTTCATTGCACTTCTGTGATAATTATTTAATGCTTAATTTTTGAAGCATGCAAACCGCTCAACAATTGATGGCCATGGGGCAGGAGCTAAATCAAGAAATACTCAAACATCTTCTGAAGTCTTATCATTAGTGATGTAATAATTCTGGCTACTTATTATTTCCCAGTCATTGGTTTTCAAGATGCATAGTTAGGCGACAAGAAAGTATTACTACAACCAATCAATAACCATGAAAGAGAGGAATACAACCACTATATCTGGGTAAGGAACGATTCAAAAAAGGTTCATTTCTTAGAGAGTACACTATGTTGTGGTTGAGGGAGGAACATTTCATTTACTGCAAGTTTTATTTATTTTCTTATTTCAATAACTCACAATCTATGAGTTGTGAGTTGAATGTAATGTTGATTTTACTGATCTGTGAGTCATGTGCATAAATAGAATATATTTTTTGTGTGAAATCTATTCAACTACATTTATTTCATTTACTTCCACTAAGAAGTTTCCCTTTTCATTTGCATTCATCATTAGTCATTCCAGTCTATGCGTTAGTTGATTAATGATCTTTCCAGAGTTCACTTCGCATTAGAAGCATTTTTTATGGGCTAACTTTTTCACCTTTATTGATTTCTAGTTAAAAGCACATTTATTATTCATTAATTCATACGAGGGAGCTATACCTCTCAATTCAGAGGAAAGTCACAAATGCAATTGTGACATTTCCAAAGCTATTAGCAGCTTGGCCATAACGCACCATGGGCAAGAGATTTATTATTTTTAGACATATTTTTCATAGGCCAATTCATTTGCTAACGAATTTTTGGAAAATTTTCTTGGGGAAAGATTGTAGTTTCTAGCAAGTTGTCATCATGTCATGCATCAAGATGGTACTTCCCCATAATGATGTGTTTCCAATACTTCAAGCTGACTTGGATTGGATGCAGGCAAAGCAAGAGGATATCATATCGCAATTAAATATGCTTGCTTGGAGGTACCGCAGGAGTGTAGCATATTATATGCGAGTAAACTTTATCTTGGAGGAAGAAGAGGAACATGCCAAACGTCCACCTATACTAGTAGTTGAACATCCCCCAAGATTGATTTTTTAGTATTACAATGACCCACCCCACCATCCTAACCCATGCCCAAATCAGCCTCCAAATCAACATCTGATTCAACACCCTAACTAGCCATAAAATCACCCTACAGGAAATCGCCACCTAGGCAATAGCCTAGGGGTTTCTTTCTTTACTTCGATAAGAGTTGGTGACTCTAAATATCAATAGCTTCTATTCCATGGGGTAACCATGTTGGACCTTTTTGCCTATCACAATGTAATGACCTGCCATGTGGCTCAATGAAAAGACTCCCCAAATTCTCTGAGGAACATGATTTGGCTATTGATGCAATAAGTGTAATTTTGGGAGTTCAAGAGGAGGATTTATTTGTCAAGTTGTTTGTTGACAGTCTAATCAAAAAGGTAGTTGAATGGTTTAGGGGATTAGAGAAGGGTTGTATAACTAGATGGGATGTTTTACAAAAAAAAAAAATTGCAACGCTTCTAGGGTCCTATCAATGTCGTTGCTTTATTCAAAATATTTTTTAAAATTGTGAAGGAAAGGCATGAGCCTATGAGGGATTTTTTTTATCGATTCAATCAATCTCTTTGGAAGATCCCTACACAAGAAAAACCAAGATCCAATTTCATGTATTCACTTATGCTCTTGATACTGATGTCCAACTCATGTTGAAAAGAGATAAAGTCACTAGGATCGAATAGGCCTAGATTGAAGCAATGAACATTGAGGATGACCTGATTGTGGTAGGAAAGTGGTGTCTCGACTATATTACCCAACCTATTGTTAATTTCCCACCACCCACCCATAACTTCTCTAGATTCTGGGCGGCTACCAATCTACCCCATCCTACTGCTGAGAGAATGAACTTGACAATATTGAATGATGTACAGTTCTTACCTGAATGGAACAAAGGTGAAAAGAAGGAAAGTCAGTGTTGGTATGCCTTGGCATATAATCTAAACACTTCAATGAATCAAAAGAATATTTCAGCTCATCAAGTGATGATGAAGACTCGACACCATGAGGAATGTATGGCCCTAATTTTTAGTCTACTCCATCTATTCCTATAGATGATTTTCCCCCTTATAGTTCTACTAGAGAAGATCAAGGGTTAGATTATATTTCCATTCCTGAATATGAGGCCTTTACATTTGAGGATACTGCAGATGAAATTGCATGTGCTATTGAGGAGAATAATAAATATTCTCCAAGTGAAGATGGGGTAAGGTGGTCGATTAGTTCAAACCATGTTTTCATGTTTGAGGAATTTGAAATTCATGACAATCTTATGTTTGAAGAACCAAGGTTTGGTATGTGAAAACCATCAACAATGGAGGTTGTTTATTTTTTTGTTGATGGTCAAGAGAAGGATACTGCAGTGGTAAGGTATCAAAGTGTCATAAGGTCACAATATAGCTATGATGATAAGGAGTTTTCTCATGAGCCAGTAAGTTATGTCATTGTGGGGGGTGTAAAAAATTTAGATTTGTCTCAAGGACGAGAGACTATTCTAATAATAAAGTCTCAAGAAATAGTAAAAAAAATTCCAAGCACTTTTGTGTAGGGTTGTTTTCATCAGGATGAGGTTTATGATGAAAGTTGGTTATATGGAAACATTAAAATCGAAAAATTATTTTACAGTGCCCATGTTTGGGTAATTTGGATCTTCACCCTACTCCAGAAGTTGCATGTGTTAACATGCTTTTTTAGGTTTGGGTCATTCTTCTCATAACCTATTAATGGTTTGTGTGAGTCATTCTTTCTCTCCCTCCTTGGTAGGTGCCAACCTACCCTGTACATAGTCATTCTTGGTGTGTTGCTTTTATTTGGATTTCCTTTGGTTTTGGGTTTTTGTCTTTCCTCTTTGCTCTACTGTGTTACCCAATGGATAGGACTGGGCATAATGCTTCTAGGTTCTTGGATGCTTCTTTTTCAGTCCATGTTCCCAGTTAGAGGAACTATTACTTATATTTTGGGTCCCCCTCTTAAATTTGACACCCCCATGTCAAAATTTGGTTGTCTTAAGTTGGGTGGTATTTTATTAAATGTCGCTAACTTGGGCGATGTTTTCACTAGTTCATCTAACTTCGCATATTACCTCCCTTTGTCATTTACCTCTCCATTTTCTTAAGGGTAATGTTTTAGGGTATTGTTGTAACTTCCCAAATGCTCTAATTCTTTAATTTTAAAGGTTGGCGGTTTGTACTTAAATTTCATGAACTTGTTGAAAAGATTGATGGTGACAAGTTTCGAAGCCTTTTAAGCTTGGGCAGGAATTTAAGAATTCTCTAAACCTTGAATGGTGATTTTTCCAATTTTGTGAACCCCCCATATTACCACCGAAGTACATGTTCAAAGGATTTAAAGAAGTCACAATGCAGCTTATTTTATTAAAGTGCATTCCAGTTAGAAATGATCAGTCATTTGTGTAGAAATGAATAAATAGATGCCATCCAAATAGATCCATGAAATTAAAATAAAAAGAAAAAATTTCTCATAAAAAGAGAGGTAACACTAGAAATATAAACAATATAATTTATTATATATATGTTGGTCGAAATACCAAATTTTCTATTGATTAAAAAAAGGGCTAGATAGTATCAAGATGATGATTTCTTCATGCACAAAGGGAAAACATCAGCACACAGATTTCTTCCACCACCACCTGGAGGTCCTTTATCTGGGCAGGTGATAGTAGGTTCTCATGATACTAGAGGAATTAGGCAAACAGCCCCATGTTGTTCCTCACCAATCTCATGTGAAGAAGGATTGTTGCTTCTTTGATGGCTTCATTTTGGGTTGTGGTCGTAATGTAGATAGCATCACCCACCAGTCTACTTCGTGGTTAATTAATGATGCCAACAATGGATACATTCAATCGATGGAGAAACTAAGGCTAAAAGGTGCTCTACCACTCTCATTCCCAAGTCACAATTCCCAAAGGTGTGAACAACAGTATAAAAAAAACACTCCAAGAGCATAGCATTGTGCATATGCACTTGGTTCAAAAAACCTCTCCTAGTATGTCATGCAGCACCTCCTCTTCAATTTTTCTCAAGACAACAAAGACCTCTTTCAGCTAGTCAAATAAATGCCTGAATAGGGGGCTACATTTGATTTATTCGATGAGAATGAATTCATTAATGAACACTATGTTTCTTTGAGCACTTGCCATGTTTGACACTTCAAGTTGGTGAAGTGTGGTGGTGCCTATTGAATTTATAGAAGGTCGGCAAGACATTTGACCTAAGGATGATCAAGGTGATAGGATGGCAATGCGGTTGGGATTAATTATTGATATTATTGGAATTTAAAATATATTCCTCAATTGATCATCTAGATAGATAGCTTGCATGTGTGTTTCCATTGCACTTCTATGATAGTCATTTAATTCTTAATTTGTGAAGCATAAAAACCACTCAAGAATTGATGGCCTCGGAATAGGAGTTAAATCAAGAAATACTCAGAAATTGCTTGAATTATTATCATTAGTGATGTAATCATTCTAGCTATTTATTATTTCTCAATCATCGGCTTTCAAGATGGAAAATTAGGTAGTAAGAAAGAGTTACTGCAACCGATCGGTAACCATCAAGGAGAGGAATACAACCCCTATATCTAGGTGAAGAACGATTCAAAAAAGGTTTATTTCTTGGAGAGTACACTATGTTGTGGTCGAGGGAGGAACATTTGATTTGCTATAAGTTTCATTTATTTTTTTCTTGCAGTAACTCACAATTTGTGAGTTGTGAGTTGAA
The DNA here is from genome assembly GCA_007258455.2 of Sequoia sempervirens. Classification (NCBI taxonomy): domain Eukaryota; kingdom Viridiplantae; phylum Streptophyta; class Pinopsida; order Cupressales; family Cupressaceae; genus Sequoia; species Sequoia sempervirens. The sequence continues at coordinate 158,226 of VDFB02346763.1, read as the reverse complement.
TGTAATGTTGATTGTACTGACCTATGAGTCATGTGCGTAAATAGAATATATTTTTTGTATGAAATATATTCAACTACATTTATTTCATTTATTGCAATTAAGAAGTTTCCCTTTTCATTCGCTTTCATCATTAGGACCATTCCATTATGTGAGCTAGTTGATTAATGATCTTTTCTAAGTCCACTTCACAATACCAATATTTTAATGGGCTAATGTTTATCACCTTTATTGCTTTCTTGTTAAAAGTACATAAATATTATTCATTAATTCATACGAGTGAGTTGTACCTCTCAATTTAGAGGAAAGTCACAAATGCAATTGTGACATTTCTAGAGTTGTTATCAGCTTGGCCCCAGTGCACCATAGGCAAGAGAGTTATTATTTTTGGACATATTTATTATAGGCCAATTCATTCACTAATAGATTTTTGGCCTTCTCTAGGGAAAGATTGTAGTTTCTGGCAAGTTGTCATAGTGTCATGCAACAAGATGGTACTTCCCCATAATGATGCATTTCTAGTACTTCAACCTAATTTGGATTGGATGTTGGAAGAGCAAGAGGATATCATATTGCAATTAAATACACTCACTTGGAGGTACTTTATGAGAGCTATTTACGTCCCATTTTATGCCATCTTTTAGCCTATTTCATACCCTTTCATCCCCATTTTCATATTTCATTTCCATATCATATTATATCATTTATGTTGCATATGGTTAAAATACATAAGAGCTATTTAATTTAGTTTTAAGATTAAAATATAAAAAATAATTATTGTATTGGTTTTACTAATAAGAAAATTATTGGAGCTCTTGTTGTTGATACATAATCTATATCTTATGCTTAACATTCAATGTTAATGTAATAAGAATTGCTATTAATGTTTACTGTTGCCAACATATTATACTATTCCTCCATCTATGCGACTGCCAACGAGATACCGCAATATTTTCCCATGTTACTAATGATCTCCTATAGCCTTGAAGTTAGAGAATAGGGTAAGGAATATTGGCCACCACACAAGTATTCACGTGCAGCTTTCTTTAGCAATGAGTGTGTCAACAACCTTCCTCATAACTTTCACAACCTCAATTGATCGGGTTGTTTTTGGCAATATATATGATTGACATGGTGTTGCAGTTCTACCATATGAATGATGCCAACTCAACCATGATAGTAGCATCATTACAACTACATGGAGAGGTGGAGACCATTTTCAAAGGTTCCTGTGATCTATTTTCTAACTATGGATGATATTGTTTTGTGTATCTTTAGAAAATCAATTTACTAGCTTTAGAAAATAGTGGTCATAGGTCATTTAACTATGTTTATAAACCGATCAATGTATTTCTACCACATAGTTTCAAACCATAAGATATATTTTGTTTTATTTGAAGGTTAAATTTAAGTTGGCTTATGTAATAGAAAAGGGTGATTTGGAAATAATATAATATCAACATTATTATCTGTTGAGTTAAAGTCTGTAAGTTCTCTGATTATTTTCTTCAGTTGGCTGACTGGGAGGAAGGGCACCCCCTCTGCAGCTGCCAAATGAATGTAAATATTTTATTTTATTTATGCAAAGTGTGTTTCATTGTTTTCGTATTATTTGAATTGATTGAACTTGAGATTATGTAATATCTATTTTTTATATTTGTAAATAATTTTAATTGATTCTTATGTGCTTCACATTTAATTATGAATTTGATAATTTGTGTTGAAATTTTGTTTGAGAGTTTGTTGTGTGTGCAGTTGCCAGGAAGTGACAGTTCTTGTTTCCAGTTTTATTTTGATTTGCAATAGGTTTATTTTCATAGCTGCATTCATAACCATTCATCTCATGACTCTTAGCCCTTGCACAGATTGTCATGATACCTTTCACAAGCATACAATCCCCGGATTGACACATATAGACCAAACTAAAATTCATTATTAAACATTGAATCCATTTTTGGCCTATCAATAGTGAAGGAGTGCAACAAATTATATGTGAGTAAACTTCATCTTAGAGGAAGAAGAGGAATGTTCCAAACATCCACATGTATCAATAGTTGAACATCGCCCAAGATTGATTTTTGAGTATTACAACGACCCACCTCGTCATCCTAATCCATGCCCAAATTAGCCTCCAAATCAACTTCTGAATCAACACCCTAACTAGCCACAAAATCACCCTCCAACTCAACTACCACATAGGTAATAACCTAGGGTTATCTTTCTTAACTCTGATAGGAATTGGTGACTCTAAATATCAATGGGTTTTATTCCATGAGGTAACAATGTTGGACCTTTCACCCTATCACAATGCAATGTTCTGCCATGTGGCTCAAGGAAAAGACTCCCTAAATTCTCTAGTAGTGACACTCAAGATCTAGAGGAACATGTTTTGGCTATGACTGTAGTAAGTGGAATTTTGGGAGTTCAAGAGGAGGATGTCTTTGTCAGGTTGTTTGTTGACATTCTAATAAAAAAAGTAGTCAAAAATTTTAGGGGATTAGAGAAGGGTTGTATAAATGGATGGGATGTTTTACACAAAAAAAATTACAATGCTTCCAAGGTCCTATCGATGTCATTGCTTTACTCAAAATATTTTTCAAAATTGTGAAGGAAAGGCATGAGCCCATGAGGGATTTTATTTATCGATTCAATCAATCTCTTCGGCAGATCCCTACACCAACAAAACTGAGCAAAATATAATCCAATTCCATTTATTCACTTCTACTCTTGATCTTGATGTCCAACTCATGCTAGAAAGAGATAAAGTCTCTAGGATCTTGAACAAGCCCAGATTGAAGCAATGAGCATTGAGGATGACCTGATTGTAGTGGGAAAGTGGAGGCTCAACTATATTACCCAACATATTGTTAATTTCTCACCACCCACCCATAACTTCTCTAGATTCCCAACGACTACCAATCTACCCCATCCTACTGTTGAAATAATGAACTTGAAAATACTAAAGGTTGTGCAGTTCTTACCTAAATGGAACAAAGGTGAAAAGAAGGAAAGTCATTATTGGTATGCCCAAGCATATATCCTAAACAATTTAATTAAATCAGAAGATGATCTCATCTCATCAATTGATGGTAAAGACTTGGCACCACAAGGAAGGTATGCCCCTACTTTTTAGTCTACTCCATCTGTTCCTATGGATGATTTTCCCCTTTATAGTTCTACAAGCAAAGATCACTTGGGTTAGATTATCTTTCCATTCTTGAATATGATACCTTTACATTTTAGGATACTACTGATGAAATTGCATGTGTTATTGAGGAGAATAAGAAAGATTCTCCAAGTGAAGATGTGGTAAGGTGGTCGATCAGTTCAAACCCTCTTTTCATGTTTGAAGAATTTGAAATTCATGACAATCTTATGTTCAAAGAAATAGGGTTTGGTATGCCAAAACTATCAGCAATGGAGGTTGTTCATTTTTTTGTTGATGGTCAAGAGAATGATGTTGTAGTGGTAAGGGATCAAAGTGTCATAAGGTCACAATATAGCTGTGATGATAAGGAGTTTTCTCACAAGATAGTAAGTTATGTCATTGTGGGGGATGTGAAAATTTTAGATTTTTCTCAAGGGTGGGAGACTATTCCAATAACAAAGTCTCAGGAAATAGTAAAAAAAATTCTAGGCGCTTTTATGTAGGGTTGTTTGCATCAGGATGAGGTTTATAATGAAAGGTGGTTATATGGAAACATTTAAATCAAAGAATTCTTTTACGACACCCATGTTTGGGTAATTTGGATCTTCTCCCTACTCTAGAAGCTACATGCGCTAACAAGGATTTTCTAGTTTGGGTCATTCTTCTCACAACCTATTAATGGTTTTGTGCGATTCATCCTTTCTCTCCCTCCTTGGTAGGTGCCAACCTACCCTGTACATAGTTATTTGTGGTGTGTCATTTTTTTTTGTGTTTGCTTTGGTTTTGGGTTTTGGTCTCTCCTCTTTGCTCGACTCTTTTTTCTCAATGTATAGGACTGGTCATAATGCTTCTGGGTTTGTGGCTATGTCCTTTTTAGTCCTTGTCCCTAGTCAAAGCCACTGTTACCTAGACTTTGGGTCCCCCCTCTTGAATTTGGCACCCCAATGTCAAAATTTTGTTAAGTATTAAGTTGAGCAATTTTTTATTAAGTGTTGCTAACCCAAGTAATGTTTTCACTAGTTCTTCTAACTTCCCATCTTACAGCCCTTTGTCATTTACCTCTTTGTTTTCTTAAGGGCGGTGTTTTAAGGTATGTCGTAATTTCTCAAATTCTCTAAGTATTTAATTTGAAAGGTTGGTGGTTCATACTTAAATTTCGTGAACTTGTTGAAGAGACTATTGATGGTAAGTTTTGAAGCCTTTTAAGCTTGGGAAAAAATTTAAGGAATTTCTAAAACTTCAATGGTGATTTGTCCAGTTTTGTGAATGCCCCATATTATCATCGAAGAATATTTTCAAAGGAATTAAAGAAGTCACAGTGTAGTTTATTTTATTAAAGTGCATTCCAATTAGAAATAATCAACCATTTATGCATAAATGAATAAATAGATGTCATCCAAATACAACCATGAAATTAAAATCAAAAGATAGAATTGCTCATAAAAAGAGAGGCAACACCAGAAATATAAAATGGTATATTTTATTATTTTTATATGCTAGGGGAAATATAAAATTTATTGTCAATTACAAAAAGGGATATAGATAGTTTCAAAACAATGATTTCTTCAGGCACAAAGGGAAAACATCAGCACATGGATTGCTTCCACCACCACCTAGAGGTGCTCTATCTAGGTAGGTGATAGCAAGTTCTCATGCAACTGTAGGAATTAGGAAAATATCCCCATATTTATCCTCAATAGCCCCATGCGGAGAAGGGTCACTACTTCTTTGGTGGATTCATTTTTGGCCATGGTCACAATGCAAATAGCATTGCCCACCAATCAGCTTCGTGGGTAATTGATGAGGCTAGCAATGGCTACATTCACTCGATGGAGAAACTTGAGCTAAACTAAGTGCTCCACTGCTCTCATCCCTAGTCATGACACCCAGAGGTGTGAATAAGAATGTATACAAAATGTTGCTGGAGCATAGCATTGTGCACATGCACTTGGTTTAGAAAAACCTCTCTTAATATGTCGTGCAACACCTCCTCTTCAATTTCACTCTAGACAATGAAGGCCTCTTTTAGTTGGTCAAATAAACACCTAAATAGGGGGTTGCATTTAGTTTCTTCGATGACAATGAAGTCATTCATGGACACTCCATTGCTCTGATCACTTGCCATGTTTGACACAAGTTTCAAGTTGGTGAAGTGTGGTGATTCCTATTGAATTTATAGAAGGCTAGTGAGACATTTGAGATGAGGATGATGAAGGTGATAGGATGGAAATGCGGTTGGGATTAATTGTTGATATGATTGGAATTTAAGTTATATTCCCAATTGATCATCTTGCTAGACATCTTGCACATGAATTTCCATTGCACTTCTATGATAGTTATTTAATGCTTAATTTGTGAAGCATGCAAACTGCTCAAGAATTAATGGCCACAGGGTAGGAGTTAAATCAATAAATACTCAAAAATCACTTGAAGTCATATCATTAACGATGTAATCATTCTAGCTATTTATTATTTCTCGGTCATTGATTTTCAAGATGAACAGTTGGGAAGCAAGAAAGCGTTACTGCAATTGATCGGTAACTGTCAAAAAGTGGAATACAACCCCTATATCTAGGTGAAGAATGATTCAAAAAAGGTATGTTCCCTAGAGAGTACACTGTGTTGTGGTCGAGGGAGGAACATTTGATTTGCTACCAATTTCATTTATTTTTTGATTGCAATAACTTGCAATCTATGAGTTGTGATTACTTGTGAGTCATGTGCATAAATAGAATATATTTTCCATGTGAAATATATTCAACTACATTTATTTTATTTATTACAATTAAGAAGTTTCCCTTTTCATTTGCATTCATCATTAGTCATTCCAGTCTGTGAGCTCTAGTTGATTAATGATATTTTCAAAGTTCACTTCATATTAGTAGCATTTTATGGGCTAATGTTTGTCACCTTTATTTCTTTATGGTTAAAAACACATTTATTATTCATTGATCCATCCATAAGATGGTGTTGTACCTCAATATTTAGAGAAAAGTCACAAATGCAATTGTGACACTTCTAGAGTTGTTAGCAGATTGGCCCTAGTGCACCACAAGCAAGAGAGTTATTATTTTTAGACATATTTATCAAAGGCCAATTCATCGACTAACACCAGGAAACATCCTCATTAGAACCAATAGTGGGGTTATCATTCTTAGAAGAGAAAAACTCTTCTTCATCCCAACCTTGAGCCTTAAAGTCAACGTCAGAAGAGGTAGGGGCAATAACAACATAAAAAGTAGGGGCAACAACATCAAAGTCCTCATCAGACCCCTCACCATCCTCATCCACCACAGAAGAGGACAAGGATCCTACAACTGGGGATTTAGGTGTAGAGGAGGACCTCCCATGCTTTCTCACCATCCTGGAATAGGAAAAAGGAAAAGAAATGCAGGGGAAAAGGGAAGATTGCGAAAAGCAAGGGCAAAACAACCACGAAGAGAAATAAGGAGAGAAAACATGTAAGGAAGCTAAGGTAGCTGAACAAATTCCTACACTAATATTGAGAGGAGGATAATGCAAAAATTTTACAAATCTTTAACAATTTCAGAAAATTAAACAAAAACAAACACAAATATCTAGCATACCAGAACACAGTAATTTACGTGGGGAAAACCTTTTCAGGAGAAAAACCCCACACTTCAAAAGACACCCAATATATTATTTAAAAATCACAATGATTATAATATACTTGTAGAGAAAGATTCTCATAAGAGTATCACCAACCAGAGATCTAGAGGTAACACAGCCACTATCAAAATCTTAGAATACATCACAACAAACAGTCGTAATACTTGATGCCCTTGTAAAATAAGGTTACCTTATCGGGAAAGTCAAGCCAATAAAAATATTGACCATCAGATATGAGACATAATGATGAGAAGTTTAGATTTATAGTAATAAAGTGATGAAATGAATAAAAAAAGGGTTGGGGGGATCCAAGATGGATTAACCAAATGGATGCAACCTATTTTCACTCTATTTCATTCAATTATAAGGGTTATAATGCATAAATGAGTTATAGAAATCAATCCTAACCCAAATACTAGTAAAAAGGAAACTTTTAAGAAGGTCAAATGTTGTGTACCTATTGCAAAAAGTGCTTTTTTGGGCCTCACTGAGGACTCATTCACTGTATGGCCAATGGGTCCTAGCTAGGTCTCTGGAAAATCTATTTTTGGGTTATGTTCTTCAATGTCTACACTCCCAAATCCTATTTGAAGACTGTCATAAACCCAAAAATAAACTTTGTAGCTCAATTTTTGTCATTTGACAACTTTCTTAGTAACTTTGACAACTTTGACAGCTTTTGCAATTTTTCTCCCCAAATGATCTTCAACCTAAAACTTGCAATCACAGATCAAAGGAGAGAAAAACGTTGTTTGTTAGGGAATATGGGTTTTCCATGGTCAAACCTTGTAATGAAATAATGCATAAAGGAATGATGAATGAACAATAATATGTAACAACTCACCAAACCTCAATTGAAACCTTGGAGTACAAATCAGCAATCTTGCATGAAGTGGCCTCAAAGAATGCAGATCTTGATCATGAACTTTGATATATGACAATGCTTGAATTGGATCTTTAATGCTACATCAACACATTAGCTCAACAACATGCATGATGGACTATATCTTTGACATGATGAAGTGACTCTTGATTACTACAATATTCCTTCATTAATCTACCCATGAATGCCTTAGAAATTTCTCTTGAATTCTCTTGAATGCTATATCTTGATCTCATGAAGTTTCACAAAATTTCTAGGTGAAAACATATTGAAATAACCTTATGTATTTATACATAACTTTAGATTAATTTCTGAAATTCAAATATCACAAGCCAACATTAGATCTAGGATTTGAAATAATTAAAATACCACCAAAAACATATTCCAAGGGGGATCCTAGGTCTAAGTGAGGACCCATTCACCATGTGGCGAATGGATCCTAGCTCACTTAGCTAGGAAATACTTCGGATAATGTGTAATGTTATGTAAAAATAGGACTGTCCTAGGACCTAGTGAGCACCCATTCACTAGGTGGTGAATGGGTCCTAGGTCACTATCATAGGGCACACACCCTCAAAAATTAAGTGGTGTAATATCATTTATGAATGTTAGGATTTATCCCTCATAATCTAGAATTAATTGGGCTTGGATTTAAATTATAGGGGCCAATTAAGGAAAATTTGATCTTAATTAATTAATAAAGCCATAGATTAGTTTGAAAGTGTATAGATACATTTTACAACACCCTAAATAAGGCACCATTATTCCATTTACTTAAATTGGCCCCTAAACTTAATTTTAATGAGTAAAACACATTACAACACTAAATCAAGGCAAGATTAGGGTATGTGCAGAATCATCATAGAAAAAACAGGCCCTCAAGTGGTGATGAAAATTCAGAAAAAATCAAAGAGGCAACTTGACGTAAAAATTTGAATAAGTTATCTATATTATTTCAAAAATATTTAAGAATAGAATCTATAGCAAATTGAATGTAGTTTCTAAACTACTAGGTTTTTTTTTAAATCTATTTAGTGAAATTTGAAATTTCAATGTAGTAGTACTTAAATTTAGGGAAAAAATAAGTAGGTGTCATCGATACCTAGAACTACAATAAAATGATAATATTTTTATATAATATTTTAGTTATATAGAGGACTCGTGTCCCGATGTGATGCATATTTTTTTTGTAATTTTTCCAAGTAAACAATTAATTATGAATTTTTTACAATTTTTTAAAAATATAAAACTCATATGTTTGACCACCTTAATTAGTCAAAACTTCATGAAATTCATTTTTTAATCCTATAGTATGCAAAGATAGAATGTGACACATGTTTTGGATTAAAAATGTGATACGTTGAAAGCTATGGGTGTTTTCAACGACCTATCAATCGGGACTTAGTCGTAATTCAAATAGAAAATGAATAATAATTATTTATTAAATTCAAAGTAAAGAATACTTTATATTGGTGGAAATTTGAGAATCTCCTTTAAAAACCCTTTTCATTTCATCAATTTTGGGTTAAAAAAATTAAATCAACCACATACCCTATACATACCCATCATATCGCCACTTTTTGGCCCATCATGATCTTGCACATACCCGTTAAGCTCATTTTAATATTAATTATTCCCAAATTAAGTGTGAAAAAGGGATTTTTTTGACACTACATTTTTTCCCCACTTTAGTGGGAGTATGATCGGGCACATCAAACTCACACTAAAGTAGACATTCAAGACACTTATGTATGCATAAATGAAAAAGATACATAATCATATAACATCAAAGACCAAGAAGAGAAGGGAGGCGGATCAAGTCATGACTGTACAACACGATGTGGAACATGTCTCAATTGTTTTTCCAAGAAAAAAAGGGGGAGGATCATGCCTTAACTATCCAACGTGATGTGGAACACGTGTCAGCTATTTGTCCAAGAGAACATCATAAGGAAAAATCAGTGTCCACTATGCAAACAACACATGTGCTCACTCTGGGGTAGTGGAACCTTAGGCCATCCACTAGGTGAGTATCCCTCCAGGAAGGTGGTATAGTGAGAAATTCATGCTTGTGTGTCAGCTCTCACTATCCTTACCATACCAAATATATCCCTCTGATTTCTCTCATAGGGTTCCACTCACATTCATGTCTCGTGCTTAACAAGGTGTGTTATGCTAAGCACCAATGCACATGGCAAGGCTCCATAGGAAAGTAAGGTGTGTTATACTAGGTGGCCTTGAATCTAGTGTTTTGAGCTTCATAAGGTCAGCAAGTTGTATAATTCCAAACACTTATGAACATTAGGGTATGTGCAGGATCATCATGGAAAAAACAAGCCCTTAAGTGGCAAAAAAATTAGAAAAAACAGAGTTAGGCAACTTGACATAAAAATTTGAATAAGTTATCTATATTATTTCAAAAATATGTAAAACTAGAATCTGTAGCAAATTGAATGTAGTTTCTAAACTACTAAGCTTATTTAAAAAAATAAAAATCTATTTGGTGAAATTTTGAAATTTCAATGTAGTAGTACTTAAATTTCAGGGAAAAAATAAGTAGGTGTCTATCTGACCACCCTAACCACAATAAAATGATAATATTTTTTCATAAGATTTTAGATTTAAGTAGAGGACTCATGTCCCAATGTAATGCATAGAAGATACCTAAATGTCTTGATGCTTGCATCATCCCCAAAAGGAAAACACACTGACAAGCGAAAAGATAAAATGTTTATGACATAGAGATGAATGTAGATACATATAGAGGAATGCACAAAAAGAGAGAAATCAATATAGATACATTAAACGAAATAGTACGGATGCATGTGCATGAGTTTCATTTGATACATAAATCCTCTAGATCAATATATTTATTACTAAGAATGGTATGATATGTAGTACATGAACTGTGTTGAAAAGGTGACATGCACAAAACATAGAAAGACAAAGAGAACATACCTTAAACTTCAAGAATTAATTTGATCAAATGTAGAATTATGTTTCCTTTGTTTTTGGCTTCACACACATTCAAAATTAGAAATTTTTAACTTCTTTTGTATTCAATGTTCAATTCTATATCAGTATAATATAATTAGTAAAAATTATAAAAATGGTCCTATATTATCAAATTCAAATGAAAAAACATGATAATGAACATAGAACTAATGGTATCCTACAAAAAAAAATATTATGACATGCATGCACTCAATAATTCATTTATATATCTAGTTGATAGTGCATAGATGGAGAGGAGAGGGAACGAAAAGAGGAGTAGAGGGGGTAATTTGAATTCTAGAGATGATGCAGGCAGTGAAGGAGATGATTTAGAAGAGGTAGATGGATCACTGGTGGGAGGTGACTTGTGGCCGGATAGGTTGTTGATGTTGAGCTATTGGGTTGCGGCAGCTTGATACTAACTATTGATGTTTTCCAGTTGGCTTGAGGTTTTATAGAGCAAGCTATTTTTCTCTAGTTGGGACACAAAAATTTTGCTTCTTTGTCATGATAAGGTGGAGGTTGTTGTTGCTCCTCTATTTTTTGGATGCTTTTTGGTCTACCTTTTGAAGGCTCATGTGTTTTATGAGAATCTCTATGGGGTGTGAGCTCCTTTTTTTTTGGTTGTTCTTTGGTGAGTGTGGTGGCCTTTGTTTCCGTGTCTTTGGCCTTGGTGTGTTCATGTGTGTGTCCCCCTTGATTTTTTTCTTCTTAGGCTTAGGGAATGTCTACTGCTACTTTTTTTCTCCTATGGGGCTTGGGTTTCTATCTTTGTTGTGCGCTAGGTCTAGGTTTCTGGTTCACTTTGGAGCATCATTTAGACAATTCAGAGGAGGCAGATGGTTCTTTAGTGGGAGGCGACTTGTGGTTGGATAGGTTAATTTGTTGATGTCAAGCTATTAGGTTGTAGTGGCTTGGTGTTGGCTATTACTATTTTCCATTCGATTTGAGGTGATGCAAAGTAGGCTATTGTCATCCAATTGGGATGTGACAGTTTTACTTCTTTGCCATTATAGGGTGGATGCTATTGTTGCTCCTCTATTTTTTGGATGCTCTTCAGCCTGCCTTTTCAAGGCTCATGTGTTTTTTGAGAAGCTTTGTGGGGTGTGGGCTCCTTTTTTTTGGTGGTGCTTTGGGGTGAAGTTTCACTTGTCTAGTGGTTCTCCTTCCTTCTCTTGTTTGGTTGCTCCTTTTGAGGCTATTGTATCTTCTCCTATGTTGGAGATATAGAATTTTAGAGAGGTGGAGGACTTGTTATGTTCTTTTGTGTTGGTTGTGAAGGTTTTAATTTCTTCCTTCAGGTTCTAGAATATCATGTCGTCAAGGGATTTTGTGACAACCCTTCCTACTAAAGTTGGTTTTCACTTAGATCTTTAGTTGTGGTCTTCTATAGAGGCATAGATTACTCCTATAAAGGTGAATCCCTCTCCTATAGAGTTGGAGGTGGATTTTGTTGAGTTGGTTGGAAGTTATACACTCTTATGTTTTCCCCTATTGAGGTGGTGCTCTTATGGGCAAGCGAAAAGTGGTTTTGGTGGGTGATCCCACAATACTGGTTTACAATTTTTGGCCAAACTAGACATTAAACTGATTTTTTTTAACAAAATCTTTACTTTCGAGCACCTACAACTGCTAAACCATGAGGAATTTGAAGATGATGAAAGCTAGTGATTTGTGAAATTTTTTCTGTAGATTCTAAATATATATATATATTGGAATTAGATTGCATTTCATTTTCCATCTCCTTTGAAAACTAGTTTTCAACAATAAACACCATTTTTAAAGAGTGGCATTTACCGTACATACAACATAACATTTTTTTCTATGAAGGATAAAATTCTAATTTTTTTGAATTTAGATTTACAGTAACTATGATATCTAGCACTTTCATTTGGTTTCATAGTGCTTTATTGGATTTTTTTTCTTAATTAAGTTTTGAAGTCAAACCAATTACAATTTAGACATAGGAAAACCGTATACAACATAAAAAAAATTGCATATATCAAATTCATTTTTTTTTTGGTTGGATCAAGGAAAATCAAAACCTAGCACAAACATATTTTTAAGAATTTTTTTTGGTAATCTACTATTTTTCCACATGTGTAGAACAAAGAGCTTGATTTTCGGTGAAAAACCTACATTCACAAGAAATACTTACAAAAAATAAATTTTAAATGAATTTAGTTGATCTCCCAAAAGGTAAATCGGAAGTGGTTTTTAATCAGCATTTTGATAGGAGTAAAGGAGACTCTGTTATAGGTATTGTTTAAAACTAGTAGGGTTTTATCCAAGCCAGGGGTTTGTTCTAAGGTAGTTTAATCAAACCATCTTCAATTAGAATCCTTTAAATTGAAATTTTCAAAGCTTAAATCATTATATTTTCTAAACATATGTGATTTTAGCAAAAATCAAGATGTCCCAAAAAGTGTAAACCACTATTGCGGGATCACCCGATAAGGGGTCTCCCTTCATCCTCTCCTATAGAGGGGAGCCCTATCCCTTAGAGGAAAAGGTGGGGAAGGTTTGATGGGTGGGTTGTTATAGGTTTATTGATGCTTCACTAATTTCTATTGTGCAATCGAAAACCCCTTTTGAGGTGGACTATTTTGATGTGCTAGACCTTCTGAGATGCAGGGTTATTCTGGTGTTATACTACATTAAGGTCATTGTTCTCTTTGGCTCAACATTGGTTGTGTTGAGTAGTTGGTTTGGTGATGCCTGACTAATATACCCTGTGTTCAAGTTTAGTTAAGGGTTTTTAGTCCCTTTTTGTAACCTGGTTGTAAATGGATTAAGGTCCCTTGAAATATTTTTTCATATGTAGCTCGTTTTGTCCTATTTTTATCTGTATGGAAGTTATTATTTGGTTTTTGTTGGTTTGTGTTTCATATTTGTAGTAGTATTCTTTATGACTATTTTTTACGTCCCTTCAAAACCTCATTGTAATGGGTTTCAGGTCCCATCAAAATCTGATTTTCCCCATAATTAAAAACATGATAATTAACTTTCCAACACTAAAAAATGAAAATATTAGTTCATAGAACCAAATTTGACCTAAAAACATGTAGCTTACTTCTTCTACATTGAAAAAACCAATAAAGGTGGTGGAATATGCGAAAACATAAAGGTTGTGAAATATGCAAAAACATAAAGGTTGTGGAATATGCAACAAAAATAAAGGTGGTGGAATATGCAAACAATTCAATCTAGATATGTCCTCAACACCATGAAACAAGTGTTCATTTGTCAAATAATTCACAAAATTAAGAGAAGAAAACAATATGTGGGTCCTAAATCATGGAGGGGGCATGCTTTTTTTACCATTTCTTGTGTCTTCCTAAAACACGAGCATGTTATAATATGCCCATGTTATCACTCGCATGGAGTTTAATTCCAACAATAAGAGATAGTGAAAATTAGAGAAAAGAGAGAGAGAGAGAGAGAGAGAGATATATATATATATATATATATATATATATAAAGAGAGAGAAGGGTTAGGAAGGGAGGGAACAAGGGAGAGAAACGCACCTGGACATAAAGAAATATAGGAGACATAGTGAGAGAGAGGTGGGTAGGTAGGAGTAGAGATCAAGGGAGTGATAGAGATAGAGACATAGGGAGGGAGCAAGGGAGATGTAATGAGGGGATAAAGATAAAGAGGTTACATAGAGAGAAGAAGAGAGAGAGAGAGGTAGGTGTCACCCTAAATTGAATACCGTAAATCATAGGCCCTAAACTGTAAACATCTAAACCCTAAAACCTAACATTAATAATTTTAATCCCTAATTGTAGGAAATAAACACCAAACCCTAAAACCTAACATTCATCCATAATCCTGACATTAAACATTAATATCCTAAAATTTAAGCCCTAAACACCAAACCTAAAAACCTAAAATTAATCCCTAAACCCTCAATGTTCAACCCTCCACCATAAACCCTAAGCCCTAAATCAAATACCCTAGGCCCTAAACCCTAAAACATGAATAATACTTTTGTAGGACATGCTACTACACACCAACATGAATGTCATATTTTTATGATAGTCTTGCACTTAGACCAAGGTAACTTTAGTATGAATGTCCTAAGTGTATTATTTCTAGGATGACATGAATGGATGAAATTGATGTCTACAAGTGAAAATCATAGGGAGAGAGAGAGAGAGAGAGAGAGAGAGAAGGTGGGGGTGATTATACCTTTAAAATAATGTGAGCACTTTAAAGCTAGTGCAATAAATAATGTGTGTTATAGCATGTATTCATGCATTATTGTCAGCTTTGGTAATTTCCAACCTTTGGGGTTGAATTTTCCTTGGGATTTCAACCCAAAGGGTTGAGAACACATTTCAAAATCCAAAGATGTTTTTTTTCAAAATGTAATAGAATTGACACAATCTTGAGCATGCTCTCCCTCAAGTTTGCACGCTTTTTAATGTCAAGTCAAAAAATATTTTAATCTTTAATTTCTTTTTCTAGTGTCTCGATTTTTTGTCAAAAACCTATGTATAGTATTTTTGATCTCATTTTTTACCCATGGGGGGGAGCACACTTAATTTTTTATTTTTCATGATGTGTCCACTTTGAAAATTTATAAAAAATCATATATTCATTAAAAAATTAGTAGAAAAATCAGGCATAAACCACATCATGTTAGCTAATTTCTCATTTACTTTTTAAAATACTAAAAATGTAAATAACATTTTAGAGAGAGCACACTAGACACTATGTTATATTTTTTAGACAAAAATAGGAGCAGTTTGTGTGCTCCCCCTTTTTGAACCCCTTAATCTCTACCATTTTAAAAGAAATTCAGCAATTTAGAAAGTAGATGCAGAACACTACGACTCTTGTTCTTATTGCATTTTAAAATTTTGAACATAACTTTCTTCAATTTCTCATCCAAGGTTAGTCTTTCCTGATTTAAAACAATTGTGGCCACTTAAGACTCCCTTTTGGTCCCAACTTTGTGTGCTTACCTAGTAAAATCAACACAACACTTCTCATAGCAGTAGGAACCCACATCACCTTCCCTATTCCAACCCATCTCTTGACCATTGACAACCCAATAAATACAAATGCGCGAAAATAAAGCTTTCACACTTCCACCACAAGACTTGATCCCCATAGACAATTTCACCTACACAA
Source organism: Sequoia sempervirens (assembly GCA_007258455.2). Classification (NCBI taxonomy): domain Eukaryota; kingdom Viridiplantae; phylum Streptophyta; class Pinopsida; order Cupressales; family Cupressaceae; genus Sequoia; species Sequoia sempervirens. The sequence goes on along the minus strand of VDFB02346763.1, from coordinate 142,431 downwards.
AACACCAAAACATGTACCAAAAGTGAAAATATTTCAACACATTAACCACCCCCCACTAAAACAAACCTAAAAAGCAATAAATTATTATTTAAAATGCCTTCACAAACAATTTAGAAAAGCTAAAACATCCAAAAAAAAAAATCAACTAAGACTTCCTCAAAATGTATAGAAATGCAATACATGCTCATGATAACAATATAACAAAACAAATCACACCCACTCCCACCTTTTAGAAAAATCAATAATACTCATTAATCAAATCATAAAGATCAATTACTATACTACCCACTTGCATGTTATAATATAATCCAAATTGACATAAGTTAAATTTGTATCATGAAAAATTACAAAACAACTACTATCTAATCGATAAATCAAACTAGACCAACATACAATTGAGAGGAACATGACATAGAAAGGTACTTATTCATTTTAATAAATCTTGTTCTATACGTATTAAGAAAGGTACTTATTAGTACTTGCCATTAGGCAATACTATTGCAATGAGTTTTGTTTTTCTTAGTTAATTAGTTATTAATAAGTTGGCTTTCAACCAATCAAAAACAATTTTTTTTTTGTTAAAAAATAAAATTCAGTTTTTCAAAGTTAACTTGTAAAATATTTAACTTTATAAATTAGAAAAAATATTTTTTTTGAATATGATTGGTTAAAAAGTTTTGTGTATTATTAAGAGCATATGAAGCTTCTTGACTAGATAGACTTTTCGGGAGATTATGTATTGATACAACAATTTAAAAAGATGATCGAAGACGATGCAAATATTTTGTTTATCGAAAAACAGTCAAACATAGTGATACTTCATAATTACCAAGCTTAAACTGTTGGGAACTAATCTCTTTATCACCTCCAATATTTCTTTGTTCCCCAAATCTTTCGCTAAATGTCTTGCTTCTTCTTGAAGAATTATCGCATTGTACGAGATTTCCTCGTTTGCATTGAGAAATAACAAAATTTGTTCACTGTGGTGTCTTATGCCATTCTTTTCACACAAGTAATTTTAGAGTTTTTTTTTTTTTTAAGGTTAATTATGTCATTATTTTTTATTGGTGTTTATTTTTAATTTTTCCATACTTAAAGGTGAAAGAGATTGATTATTAATGTATTTTTAATTGAGATTAATATTAATGAGTTACAAAAATAATCAAGAGGTTATTATAATTCTTTTAAAAAATTATAAATATAAAATAAAATGTAAGAAAATATTAAAAAGATAGGAGATATAATATTCAATTATTTGGTAAAATTAATACTAAGTATTTTCAAAAAAAGTACAAGTGTGGCTTGACAAACAAGTGTCACCTAGTAGCTAGTACTTGCCTTTATAGTATTTTAGATTTAATAAAAATAAATGTAAGTTTTATTAATGTGAATAAAACTAAATGTTAGTTTTCTTAATTATAGTATTAACATAATTATTTAAAAATGTTACATTAATGTTATTTTTTATTAAAATTAACTAAATAATATATTAATCATTATAATGTAAATTGTAGGATAATGCATGTCTATTCAGTACTTGACGACAATTGAAATATTCCGAGCCAATTTTTTTCAACTTTTTCAATTGCAAATTACAAACCAATGCACCCGTTAAGGTTAGCAGCTAAACCAAAACGATGCTGAAACAACTCTAACCAGAATGTACACCAGGATCTCGATGTGGGCAAGGTGTGAGCATTGGTCAGAGGATCTTAATCAAAATGCTTATGCAAGAACTCTAACTAAGAATGCGTCGGTGAACGGCGGGCATGTGGTCATAGGATCCCTACAATCTAATATACTGAAAGCACACTCAACACCAAGTATGTGCTACTCAATCCAATACGGAACTGAGGCGACCATATGGCGGAGATAACAGAAATTACAATGCTTGAAGAGAAATAAGATAGAATGCTGAAAGTAACTCGACACCCAGAATGTGCTTTCTAACCTAGAGTGGGAAAGGAGCTACCATAGGGCGGAGATGTAAGATATTACAAAACAACCTCAGAATGTAAAGTGAGCATTACAAATCAGAATTGAACAAGATTGAGAATTACTGCCAGTACTACTGCCAATTTATAAAATGAAGCTCATTCGTCTACCAAGAGCATAGGAATTTGAAAGATTAGCACTACATCATATAAAGAACTCTCCTTAGCTTGATTAAAGATGTCAAATCAATAACTCTCTCAAGGACCAAAATAATAATTCTGATTTTCACAAATCTGCACTTTTAAAATAAAACCAGCAACCTATGAATTTACTCAATTGCTCATATCTCTCACATAACTCATCCGACTGACTTGAAACAAAATGCAATACTCCCTAAGAATGAAGGTGCCTAGGATAGAACACTGAAAACAGATCAAAAAGCCATGTATTATTTATGCACAGATTCCAATGCAAAAGCAGATGGTATGGCCCTCAAGGAAGGGTGATCTGCCTTTAAAATATCACAGCCACCACTAAAAATTCTACAAACTGGAGGAAGGTGACACCTTGACCAAACAATGAGAATAGGACAATACCCAGAAGCACTCCTTTTGTATTTTTTGATATATGAATAAAAATGACAATTTGCTGAATGAAATGCAACTCCAGAAATCTCACTAATATGCAATAAAGCTGATCTACAAACCACACAATGATGACAATGCACGAATACCAATGTAAATCTCACAAACTACACTACCTCACCACTAGTCGCTATCTTTCAAGCGAGAAGCAATGCCTAGCTAGGAGGCATACATTCCTCGAAGCAATCCCAGAGCCAAACTGGTAGCATAACATTCCTGTAGACCAAAGATACTAAATTGAGGATTAAAGGCTTCCTTTTATAATTTCCTGTTGACCTTCTCAAAACCCTAATCTTCTTTTCAGAGTCAAACCCTAACCCCTTCAAAAGTTGGCGTCCCTTTCTTCAAAGCTCAATCTTGACTTTTTTTTAAATAAATCCAACATTTTAATAAAGGCGTCCAATCTTAAGGCTTTAATTTCAACCTTGATGAATATAAAATTAACTTAATGATGGCACCACCCTTAAAGACCACCTTTTAAAACATCATTAAGTTAAGAGACTAGGCCAAGGGGTAATTTAACATTAAAATAATCTCTTTGAACTTATCTCTCTGAAACTGCATCCCGAGGCCAGAATCTGAATAAACCCATTGAGTCAATCTGAAGAGGAAAGTCAATTGTGCCGAGACCGAAAAGACCACTGCTAGAAATAGAATTTACTAAAAATAGTAAATTCCAAAAAGTGCTCAGAATGCCAAGAGAAACATATCACTGCGAAGCTCTCTAAAAACCCAGAAAGAATCTGCCATTGAAACAACCAACCTCGAGCAAGAGCATCCTTCAAAATAGGAAACCCTAATTTTACCTTTCGACTAGCTTACGGGTCTCCGGAATAGGCCAACGGTCACTAGAAAGATCAGGCTCGAGAAGGGGACATTATAGTCCGCCCTCCCCAAGATTGCTTGTCCTCAAGCAATCGCAAACCAGGATGCTGCAAAATCTCATCATTTTCCCAAGTCGCATCCTCCATAGATAGGTTCTTCCACTTCACCAAGTATTCTCGGATTGTTCTTCTTCTCAAAGAACGCTCTCTAGAATCAAGAATCTCCTTTGGAATCAAAACCAACTGTCCTTCTTCATCCAAAGGTGGCAACTGTGAGGAGGCAACCACATTGTGTCCAAGTGCCTTCTTGAGGCATGACACGTGGAAGACATTGTGTACTCTACTATCAGAAGGTAGCTCCAACTCATAAGCTACTGCTCCCACCCTTCTAATAACCTTGAATGGCCCGTAGAAGTGAGGTTTGAGCTTCTCAACTCCACTCTTCTTGAGAGTAGACTATTTGTAAGGCTGTAGTTGGAGATAAACCATATCTCCAACCTCAAAAGAATGCTCAATATGCCTCTGATCAGCATACATCTTCTACTGATTCTATGCCATCTGAAGATTGTTCTTCAATGATTTCATGATGTCTTGACTCTGCTGCAACAAGTCCTTGGGTTGAGGTGCTTTGTTATCACCAAACACCAAATCAGCAAAGCTAGGTGCTTCATACCCATAAAGAGCCAAGAAAGGAGACATCTTAATTGACATATGAAAGGAAGAATTATAATAGTACTCGCCTATGTGAAGCCACTTAACCCACGCTCTTTGTTGCTCCGACACATAATTTCTCAAGTAGCCTTCCAACCACTTGTTCACTATTTCAATTTGTCCATCTATTTGGGGGTGATAACTAGTGCTTGGAGTGAGCACAATACCACTCATTCTGAAGACCTCTTGCCAAAAAGTGCTTAGGAACTTGCTATCCCTATCACTCACAATGTTTTTTGGCAACCCATGCAACCTAAACACCTCATGAAAAAATAGATCTGTAACTTGGGTTGCTGAAAAAGAGCTGGTAATGGCGAAGAAGTGAGCAAATTTTGTTAGTCTATCCACTACCACATAGATACAATCCTTCCCTTGGACCTTGGGCAACCCTGTGATGAAATCCATCGAGATGCTTTCCTATTTTTGATTGGGAATAGGAAGTGGTTGCAGCAAACTAGCTGGTAGTGTATGCTCATTCTTGTTCATTTGACAAACAGGACACTCCTGAATGTAGCGTTGAACTTCTCCTTTCAATCCTTTCCAAGAAAATCTTTCTCGGATCTGCCTATATGTCTTAAAGAATCCTTGGTGACTAGCAAGCGGAATGTCATGAAATGTCAATAAAATCTTCTTCCTAAGCTTAGAATCAGCCACCAGAAAGATTCTCCCCTTGTAGTGTATCAACCCCTCAATCACCTTATACCTTTCGTCATGAAAAGTACCCTCAATAATGTTGGTTGCAAACTGATTTTTGGCATAATCAGCAAGCAACATGTCATTCCAATCCGCAGTAAGCTCACACAATGAGCTTAAATGGGGTCTCCTTGATAGAGCATCAGCCACAACATTATTTTTCCCTTTGACATACTCAATGTCAAAGTCGTAAGCTTGAAGCTTACTCACCCACTTTTGTTGCCTCTCGTTCAGATCCTTCTGATGCATGAAGTGTTTGAGGCTATTGTGATCAGTCTTGACCACAAACTTGTTTCCCACCAAATATTGCCTGAACTTGGCTAATGCATGCATAATGGCAAGCATTTCCTTGTCATAGATAAAGTATGTTCTTTCAACAGCCCTCAGTTTTCTGCTCTCAAACACAATGGGATGTTTGTCTTGCATCAAGACAGCCCCAACTCCTTCACCGGATGCATCACACTGTAGCTCGAAAGGCTTGGAAAAATTTGGGATGGCCAGAACCGGACAAGAGCTCATGATCCTCTTAAACTTGTCAAAAATAGTTTGAGCCTTTTCTGACCAATAAAAAGCTCCCTTTTTGGTGAGATTAGTAAGAGGAGTAGCATTCTGTGAGTAGCCTTATACAAATCTCCAATAAAATCCACAAAGACCTAAAAAACCTTTCAACTGAGTCAAGTTCTCAGGAGGTGGCCAATCAACTACTGCCTTGATCTTTTCAGGATCCACCTTCACTCCTTTAGCACTGATTATGTGGCCAAGGTATAGTAACTCCTCCATTCCAAATTCACATTTGGATGCTTTGGCGAACAAGCTCTCATATTCTAGGATACTAAGCACTTCCTCCAAGTGCTTGAGATGATCCTCCCAAGTCTTGCTAAAAATGAAAATGTCATCGAAGAATATCAACACAAACCTCCTCAACTGCTTTTGAAAAACTCTATTCATGCAAGACCAAAAGGTAGCAGGAGCATTAGTCAACCCGAAAGGCATGACTAGAAACTCGAAGTGGCCATAGTGACATCTGAAAGTTGTCTTCTCAACATCAGACCCCCTCATCCTGATCTAGAGGTAGCCCGATCTCAAATCAATCTTCGAAAAGAACTTGGCTCCATGTAGCTCATCAATGAGCTCATCTATCCTTGGAATGGGGTATCAGTTTTTGATGGTGCTTTGATTCAAAGCACGATAGTCCACACACATGTGCATGGTACCATCCTTATTCTTCACAAGAACCACTGCTGAAGCAAAGGAGCTCTTGTTGGGCGAATGAAGCCCATCTCCAAGAGTTCCTGAATGTTCTTCTCAATCTCATCCTTCTGCTTCTTGGGGTACCGATATGGAGTTGTAATTACTGGTGTAGCTCCTTCCTTGAGCTCTATGATATGTTCCAAACCCCGTTCAAGTGGTGGTCTAGGAGGCAAATCCATAAATACCTTGCTCTTCTTTGTGAGTAGAGACTAAACATCAGGAGGATAGTCTCTTTTAGTCTCAACCGAACTAGCAGGAAGGATCATACATTCAGCAACCCACTCAGCTTGATCATGATGTATCAGCCTTGCCATTCTTTTGAATGACACAACCCGAGGACCCCCATTGGAAATTCCTCTTAGTACTATCCTCTTTCCATCGGACTGAAACTTGAGCTCCATAGTTTGTAGAATTAAGGAGATCTCTATGAGAGAATGTAGCCATTGAATGCCTAGAACGGCATCCGTATCTCCAATGTTGACTACATAGAAGTCGTCCTTGACTTCATAGTTTCCCAATTGCATCGTCATGTTTGAGATCTTCTTAGTGCATGAAATATGGAACCCATCAGCAACCATGACCTTGAAGCCTTCAAACTCTTCTGTTTGCAGCCCCTTCTTTGCCACTACAACTTCATCAATGAAGTTATGTGTTGCTCCAGTGTCAATCAAAGCAACGATTCACTGCCCCTTAATCATCCCTCGAACTTTGAAGGATTCATTTCTTTGGAAGCTTGAAAGTTGAGCCAAAATACCTCCGCTTTCCTTTTCATCTTCAGACTCTTCTGGAGCCCTTTCTACTTCACTATCTTCAAAATCAGATTGTTGGTCTAAAAAATTAGAATTACTTTCACTAGCTGAATAGTACTCAATCTGATTAAATTTAACTCCTTTTGGGAAAACATGATCTTGCAACCATTTTTCCCTACACCAGAAACATAACCCCTTTCTTCTGAGTTCATTCAGTGTCTCAGGGTCCAATCTAGTGACATGAGGATTATGATGTTTGAACTCCTTATGCTGAGGTCTCAAAGGAGGTATTTAATGAGGTCTTTTGCCTTTGTCCCCTTTGTGAAAGGATGGCCTAGGCTGGAATTTTACCTTAGGAGCTGCCCATTCCATGTTTCTTTCCTTCTTCATGGCCTCTTGTAGGGAGGGTGGATCAAAAGCTTTAATCCATCCCTTGAGTGGTTCCATCAATCCTTCACTGAAAAGGATCACCAACCACCTCTTCGTGATTCCAGTGACCATGACTGAGAGTCTCTGGAACTCAGCTATGTAGGCATCAACTATGCCATACTGCCTCAACTGTGCAAGTTCTCTGAAATGTATTTTAGGGTCTTTTTTCTCAAACCTCTCGATGAGCCTATTGGTGAACTCATCATACGTAGTGATAGACCGATGACCCAAGGTGACTAGGCCATGGTACCACCACTCGTGCACCACCCCATCAAGGTGTAGCATAGCGAACTTAATCACCTCCTCCTCTGACATGGGCCTAAGAGCTAGATAGTTATCCAGGTTCTGTATCCAAGCTCGAGTGGAACTGTTATCACTCCCGTCATAGTGTGGAAGTATAACCTTGTTGACAGCTTGATACAAGTCCCCTTGAACTGTTGTTCTTCTTTGCTCATAATGTCTCCCTTGTCCTTTATTCTTCCTTTTATGATCCATAAAGTCATTGTAGGACATATCCATCTTGATGTCGACAAGGAGAGAATCATACTCCGCACGGCCAAGTCTCAACTGCTCCAAAAATGAAGCATTCTCTTTAGGATCTGGCTGAGTGTTTACAGGTGCTAAGAAGGTAGGTTTGAATGGCCTGGAGGAAATGTATGAGTTGTTTGAAGCCGGTTGGGTAGCATGCCCATCCTGCTGGTTGGAGATGTTGTGCTCTCCTCTATGTCCTGAGTTATTCTGTGGAGTTGTATTCTGGCCCACTTTCCCCATCATGAAAGATACCATGTCCATCAAGGCATCCATCTTCTTTTCAAATCTCTTTCCGGGACTTATAGATCTCTCTCTTCCCCTCCCACTGTCATCTTTGTTGTTGGTAAACCTCTCATTACCCCCAACTAATCTCTCACCTTCTACCATATCTGTTTCCTGAGAAGACTCCCAATCAGCCCTCAAGACCTCTGAAGTTGTCTGACCTTCTGGAGCTTGATAGGGCTGAAACTATTTTCCAACTTTCTTGTCTACCCTTGCAATGTATCTCTTTTCTCTGTCACTCATAGATGGCTTGTTAACAGCATGGCAAGATCTTGGCTCTGATACCACTCAAATATTCTGAGCCAATTTTTTTCAACTTTTTCAATTGCAAATTACAAACCAATGCACCCGTTAAGGTTAGCAGCTAAACCAAAACGATGCTGAAACAACTCTAACCAGAATGTACACTAGGATCCCGATGTGGGCAAGGTGTGAGCATTGGTCAGAGGATCTTAATCAAAATGCTTATGCAAGAACTCTAACCAAGAATGCGTCGGTGAACGGCAGGCATGTGGTCAGAGGATCCCTACAATCTAATATACTGAAAGCACACTCAACACCAAGTATGTGCTACTCAATCCAATACAGAACTAAGGCGACCATATGGCGGAGATAACAAAAATTACAATGCTTGAAGAGAAATAAGATAGAATGCTGAAAGTAACTCGACACCCAGAATGTGCTTTCTAACCCAAAGTGGGAAAGGAGCTACCATAGGGCAGAGATGTAAGATATTACAAAACAACCTCAGAATGTAAAGTGAGCATTACAAATCAGAATTGAACAAGATTGAGAATTACTGCAAGTACTACTGCCAGTTTACAAAATGAAGCTCATTCGCCTGCCAAGAGCATAGGAATTTGAAAGATTAGCACAACATCATATAAAGAACTCTCCTTGGCTTGATTAAAAATTTCAAATAAATAACTCTCTCAAGGACCAAAATAATAATTCTAATTTTCACAAATCTGCACTTTTAAAATAAAACCAGCAACCTATGAATTTACTCAATTGCTCATATCTCTCACATAACTCATCCGACTAACTTGAAACAAAATGCAATACTCCCTAAGAATGAAGGCGCCTAGGATAGAACACTGAAAACAGATCAAAAAGCCATGTATTATTTATGCATAGATTCCAATGCAAAAGTAGATGGTACAGCCCTCAAGGAAGGGTGATCTGCCTTTAAAAAATCACAGCCACCACTAAAAATTTTGCAAACTGGAGGAAGGTGACGCCTTGACCAGACAATGAGAATAGGACAATACCCAGAAGCACTCTTTTTGTATTTTTTGATATATGAATAAAAATGACAATTTGCTTAATGAAATGCAACTCTAGAAATCTCACTAATATGCAATAAAGCTGATCTACAAACCACACAATGATGACAATGCATGAATACCAATGCAAATCTTACAAACTACACTATCTCACCACTAGTCGTTATCTTTCAAGCGAGAAGCAATGCCTAGCTAGGAGGCGTACATTCCTCAAAGCAATCCCAGAGCCAAACTGGCAGCATAACATTCCTGTAGACCAAAGATACTGAATTGAGGACCAAAGGCTTCCTTTTATAATTTCTTGTTGACCTTCTCGAAACCCTAATCCCTTCAAAAGTTGGCGTCCCTTTCTTCAAAGCTCAATCTTGACTTTTTTTTAAATAAATCCAACATTTTAATAAAGGCGTCCAATCTTAAGGCTTTAATTTCAACCTTGATGAATATAAAATTAACTTAGTGATGGCACCACCCTTAAAGACCACCTTTTAAAACATCATTAAGTTAAGAGACTAGGCCAAGGGGTAATTTAACATTAAAATATAATGTTATTTTAAGTGAAATGAACTTATCTCTTTGAAACTGCATCCCGAGACCAGAATCTGAATAAACCCATTGAGTCAATCTGAAGAGGAAAGTCAACTATGCTGAGACCGAAAAGACCACTGCTAGAAATAGAATTTACTAAAAATAGTAAATTCTAGAAAGTGCTTAGAATGCCAAGAGAAACATATCACTACGAAGCTCTCTGAAAACCCAGAAAGAATCCGCCATTGAAACAACCAACCTCGAGCAAGAGCATCCTTCAAAATAGGAAACCCTAATTTTACCTTTCGACTAGCTTACGGGTCTCTGGAATAGGCCAACGGTCACTAGAAAGATCAGGCTCGAGAAGGGGACATTACAACAATACTATTGCAATTAAATTTATTTTTCTTAGTTAGGGGAGAGGGGCCTATAGTGGAGCACCCTAACTTTGGGTTTCTCAAAATCCTTCATGGAAATTTCAAATCACTCTCCATTTTGTACAACAATTTATTTGGCCACTTATGTGCTTCTATATTTCATTTTAGGGCCACATCATCAAATATGATGCCACATCAGCATACTTTCTATTGAGGTATCCAAAAAGGCCCAAAAAAAAGTGAGACCCATAGTGGTGCACTAAGTCATGTTTTATTGGTGTGTTGATGTGGCATCACATGATTTGTCACTTTGCATACTTTATGGATAAAAAGTGTTTTGCAATTGGATATCACAGTGCTACACTATGGGGCCCACAGAGGACTACTATATCCCCACTATTGGACCCTGCTCCATTATGGGCCCCTCTCCCCTGATTAGTTATTAATAAGTTGGCTTTCAAAGTCGTCTTGCACACTTTATAATATGACGTGTAATGCATTAAAAATATACAAGGGTGGGGCACATAAACAAGAATTGCACCTTTACAAAAGCATGTTCGCTAGGTTTGTTTTTCTTGCTTTAAAGGATGTGGACACTTTATTTGGATGTAACCAAAGGGCATTCCACCATAATCATTTTAACATTCCAAGTATTTACTTAAAGTTTTAATTATTACTAATGGTTTTTGATTTATTTTTAATATAATTTTTATTTTATTTTTTTAATATTAAATATTAAATATTTATATGTTTATTTTGTTGTGTTTTAAATTTTCATGTATATAATATTTTGAGATGTCTATATTTTTTATGTATATGTATAATATCTATTTAGATAGATTCATCAACATGAAAGATAATTATATAAATAAGAAAAATTAAAAAGATAATAAAACTTCTTCATATGCTAGTGTAAATAATATAAATGAGATTGAATGTAATGATGAAATGGAAGAAGAACAAGGTAGGTTAGTAATAAATTAAAGATAAGTTAAATAATAATAGTAATAATAAAAAAAAAATTAAATTCATATATTTTTATTATAATTATAATATATAATGAGTTCATTGTATTTATATTCTATTTAATATAAAAAAAATAAAAAAAATATTATTTAAATTTATATTATATATAATCAATAAATATTAATTAATATAATATAATAAATTTATATTATATATATATATTAACGAGGGGAATCGGGTGTAGCACGGCCCCCCTATAACCCCCCACTGTTGGTAAACTTTTTACCGTGACCGGCAGTGCTGGCGGGACACACCAACCGGTACCACGGGAGCGTCGGAGAGTCAAACCCATGGTGGGCGCCCTACGACAGGGAACACCTTAACCAACCGAGCTCGGACCGGTGCCCCAAATTTATATTATATTATACATATTAATATATGTAACATAATTATTTGATAAATTTTATGTTTATATAATAATTATCGTTTTTTTCTTCTAATTATATTATATTATCATTTGATTTGATTTTTATTTTATTTGATATTTATAATATCTTTCTAATATTTAAAATTTTAATATATAATTTTTTTATATAATATAATTAAGATAAGATTAATAATTATTAATACTAATATTTAATTGTATGTAACTATCTTTTTATGTCAGAGGTGTAAAGTGGCACGGAGTGGAATGTGAGCATGTTAACAAAAAGAAAAGAAAAAACATATTAAAATATATTAAATGTCGACATTTATTAAATTAATAACAATGAAAAGGTATATGAAACAAGCAAATATAAATTAAAGGAAAAATTGATCGCCACCCAAAAATATTTATATAAATAGAGAGAGGAAGAAGAAAGGAAAAATTAATTACGCATTCACCAAAAAAATTCTAATATGTAAGACTTAAATAAAATTTTACTTATATTTTATTATGAAATTATTATTTGTTAGAAAAGAGTTTGCATATATTTTATTTTTGAATTGTTTTTTAAAGACATATTTTTTTATTTTTTTTTTTAATTAAGATTAAATTATTAATTATTAATTATAAATAAATAAGATTTATCAATTAATATGTAATAATTTTGTGATATTTTTTTTAATGAAATTAGTGTATAGTAAAATTCCTCATATTATGGCGGAGAGCTCTGGGAGGGATGCACAGGGAGTTGGTGTGGTTTCTGGAAAGGTTGATCTAGCAGGGATCCAGGAAATAGATGTCACAGACATTGTGGAGAAGGACGCAGTGGATTTTGAAAATTTGGCTGTAATCGGGAGATTCTTGGGGAAGAGGTTTGAGAGAAAGGAAATCAAGGAGTGGATAACCGCCAATTGGAAATATGAACCAATTCTTAACTACATGCTAAGAGGTTTCTTCGTGGCTGTTTTCAAGGAGGAAGAAACCATAAATGAAATAGTGGAGGAAATTTGGTGTAATGGCGAATCACATTTGTATCTGCAGAAATGGAAGAAAAATTTCAATCCATTAGACTACAATCCACCAGAGGGTCCTGTATGGGTGAGATTGTATAATCTACCTTACGAATACTTGTCTGGAAATTTCCTAAAGAGAATCGGAAATAGTATCAGGCATATAATGGGCATTGACATGAGAAACTGTGAATCTCTAATCTATGCAAGAATAAAAATACTGACAATAAAAGAAATCCCAAAATCATTAAAGTTAAAAAATGGGAGAGAGATATGGAATTAAAACATTGAAATTGAAAAACTGGTTTTCTTTTGTCTGAAGTGTAAGAGGAGAAACCATAGTGAGGAAAACTGTAATTGTTTCCCAAGGCCAAAGAGAGGCATTTGGCGTGAAAAGGCACAACAAAGTGTCAATAAAACAGTGGCAGTGGAAAGGGAAGTTTTTGGGGAAGAAATTGTTCCTACGGCCAGTTGGGTGATGGTGGTGGTAGACCCAATAGAAACGGTTATACCAGAACAAGATCAAATGGAGGAAGGGTAGTTGGGACAACAAAATTCACCTTTGCTGCTTGAATATCCAGTGCATAAGTGTTTCCAAGAGGATGTTTTCTCAGATCGGAGCAACTCGACATATCAGAAAGAAGAAGATGAAATTGACATTATGGAGGAATGCCATATCTTTCAAACAGCAAAGGCCTCTTCTTCTAAAGTTGGAAGGAAATCACTCAAACAAAAACAGGAGGAAGAGATCCATAAAGGAAATCAACCAACGATAAAGTCCTATATGACAAGATCCAAGGGAGTATGCCCCTCCCTTGGAAGGAAATGAAGGTCCTCACATGGAATGTTAGGGGCTTAAATGCCCCTAACAAAAGACGACTGGTCAAACTCCAGTTGGAAATTCAAAAGGTGGATGTAATTCTATTGCAAGAAACTAAATTAGGAAATAAGGAGACAAACTCTTTTCTTAATTCCTACAAAAACTGGAAAGGGGATTTTGTGGAGGTGACAAATCCTGCAGGTGGTCTGGGTATGTTGTGGAACCCACTCACAGTCGAAGTGGAGATAATAACAAAAAAGAAAAATTGGATGAAAGCAAAGGTAAAAATCTTAGCCAATATAAAATCTTTCAATTTTTTTAATATTTATGGTCTGACAAAATTAGAAGAGAAAAAAGAATTTTGGGAGGCCCTATTAAATGATCTAGATCAGGAGAGCTCAATTTTGGGGGGGGATTTCAATGCAATTCTTGATTTGAGTGAAAAAAGTGGTGGGATAAGGAAAGTTTCCCAGTCTCGGAAATATTTTGCTAAATTTGTAAATACAAGCAATTTAATTGATGTTAAAACTGCCAATGGACCTTTCACCTGGAATAATAGAAGGCTGGGGTTTATCAACATTGCAGAGAGATTAGATAGATTTCTAGTCTCGGAAGATTGGTTGCAGGTGGCATCTCCTCCAAAGGCAGCGGTGAGACCCATTTTCATCTCAAACCATTTTCCAGTGGAACTTCAGGTGGAAGTGGAGAGTAAACAAACAAAGGACCATTTCAAGTTCCAAAAAATGTGGTTGAGGCAAGAGGGCCTTGTGGATCAAATGAAAAATTGGTGGAATGAGCCAATGTAGTGGAAAGGTACTAAAATGTTCGTGTTCCATAAAAAGTTGTGTAGGATGAAAGAAAATTTAAAATGGTGGAACAAAAATGTTTTCAAAAACATTTTTGTAGAAAAGAAAAGGTTGGAATCTAAACTAGAAGCATTGGGTGAAAAGATACTAAAAGATGGAATGATGAATGAAGAATTTTTGCAAGAAAGTGAACTGCTAAAAGAATATAATGAAATCTTAGCACGGGAGGAGTGCTTTTGGAGGACAAAATCTCGAGAAACATGGTTGAAAGAAGGAAATTTAAATACAAAGTTTTTTCACCATACAACAAAAATAAAGCAAAGTTGGAATATGATAACCAAAATAAAAGATGAAAATGATGTGGTGTTCCAAGAGGAGGAAGACATTCAACGGTTGGGTGTTGGATACTTTGATAGTTTGTTGAGTGGGACGGGAAAGGCGGAAAACTTATCCCTCACCCTTCTCGATGGTATACAGTGCTCCATTTCACAGGAAGATAACAAAATGTTGGAGGCCAAAGTGTCCAAGGATGAAGTGAAGAGAGCAGTTTTTGAACTGCAATCGGAAAAATCACCTGGTCCTGACGGCTTCAATGCCCTATTTTATCAGGTTTGTTGGGATTTCCTGGGGGAAGAGGTAACTGGCATTGTGGAGGAATCACGGAGAAAAGTGTCTATTTTGAAGGATTTCAACAACACAAACATTGCTTTAATACCAAAGAAAGAGGCTTGTGAAACATTCGCAAATTATAGGCCCATCTCCCTATGTAATACAATTTATAAAGTAATTACCAAGGTGATGGCGAATAGACTGAAACTAGTTCTTCCAAATGTGGTGGCTTAGGAACAAAGTGGGTTTGTACCAGGAAGAAATATCATTGACAGGATAATAATAACACACAAAGTTGTGCACTCACTCCAGAAATCGAACAAGGATGGAATGGTAGTAAAATTGGATCTTAGTAAGGCCTATGATAGGGTTCAATGGCAGTTTTTGTTGAAAAAAATGGAGAAAATGGGATTTGGGAATAGGTGGCTGCAATGGGTGTTTTGCTGCATCTCATCCCCAAGGTATTCGATACTAATAAATGGATCTCCCTGTGGCTTCTTCAGTGGGGCAAGAGGACTGATGCAAGGTGATCCGATCTCGCCTTTTCTATTTGCAATCTTGTTGGACCCGTTTAGTAGATTCATATCGAATCAGTGCAGCAGCCGGCAATGGAAGGGAGTGGAGTTAGCACCAGATATTCCTACTGTGTCACACCAGTTGTTCACGGATGATACCATATTATTTGGTAAAGCTTCGGAGGAAGAAGCCAAGGAAATGAAGGTGGCAATTATAGTGTTGGAAAACGAAGTTGACCAGGTGGTGAACTCTAGAAAATCAAATGTATTTTTCTTCAACACGAGGAAAGGGGTCCAACAGTAGGCCCTAAATTCTCTTGGTTTCATGAAAGGCAGACTTCCTACAAAATATTTGGGAGTGCCAATGTTCCAAGGTCAAATGAAGTTGATTCTTTGGGAAGAAACCATCAACAAATGCATTACAAAAGTGGATTTGTGGAAGGGGAGGTGGCTAACTTTGGCAGGCCGATTAACAATGGTGAAAGTAGTAATAGTGGCTATTCCAATCTATCTGATGGCTTTCATGGAAATGCCAAAAAAGGTTGCAAAATGGATAACAGGTTGTCAAATAAAATTGGCATGGGATGGAGTGCAGGCAAAGCAAAGGATTTCATTGTTAGGTTGGGATACTCTTTGGCATCAAAAAGAATCGGGTGGAGCGGGGGTGAAGGAATTGCTATTGCAAAATAGAGCTCTTGGTGCAAAATTAGCCTAGTGCATGCATAAAGACCCAGAAGCTCTTTGGTGTCAAATCCTGAAAGCTAAATATCTAGATTATGGCGATGCAGTAAGAATCTTCACAATTGCAAACCCGCAACGTGGTTCAGCATTGTGGAATTTCGTGGTAAAATGTAGGAATTTGATTACGGATCATCTCTCGTGGATCATCAGGGACGAGAGGAGGGCATCTTTCTGGCATGAGTCATGGAATGGATACGCCCCATTAGACACCTTGCCAAACATGGAAGTGGCCATCCAGTTAACTAGTTTGGCTTATGGTGATAAAGTTGCCTCGTATGTTTCTCTCAGAAGGAAACGTGGGAGGTGGGATTTCAAATGGAAAAACTTTGAAATGTTGGAAGCAGCAGTAAGGGCAACTCTATGTGAAGAATTAAACAAAAGGTTTATTGCATTCACAAGAGAAAGTGATTCGCTTAGCTGGTGTGCGGCGAAATCTGGTGAATATTCAATAAGGTTCTAAGAAGGGAGCAACAAACAAGTAGTTGGCCGAAGGAGCTGATGTGGGGCAAATATGTCCTCCCAAAAGCAGGCACTTTTGCCTGGACTATAATTCATGGGCGTATATTGACAGGAGAAAGGTTGAAAAGGACAGGGATGGCAGGTCCATTCAGGTGTCCCTTCTGTGAAGAAGAGGAGGAGACCACAAATCATCTGATGGTGGGTTGTGCTTTCGCACAAAGCTGTTGGTGCTTTGTAATCGGGAAGTTGGAGTGGCAAGGTCCATTGCCAAACAGCATAAAAGACATTTTTTTCTCATGGCCGCAAATAAATCTGGGCTTGGCCTTCGCAGGTATTTGGTAGGAGGTTCCGGCTATGGTGGTATGGCAGTTGTGGCACAAACACAATAATAGGATCTTCAAAGGCAAGCCGTCAGGTCTGAACATGGTAAAACAAAAAATCGAGTTAGGGATTTTAGAGCATTTCAATGTGGCCTCTCATTATTGCCGGTATAAGTTTTTTTCAAGTTGGGATAGGAAGATGATCAGAAATTGGCCTTTGTTGAAAGAACGCGGTGCTAATCTAGTGAAGCGGAAGCAAGGGAGGGTAGGAGTTCGGTGGTTGCTTCCGCCAAGAGGAAGGCTAAAATTGAATTTTGACGGGGCCTCGAAGGGCAACCCGGGTCCCTCAGGTGCTGGATTCGTAGTAAGAAATTTTGAAGGGAAAGTGGTCTGGGCTGCCTCCATTAAGCTACAGGATGGCACAAACACTGATGCGGAAGCGACCGCTCTTTTCGAAGGTTTAAAATTCTGTGTGGACATAAATCTTCTTTTTTTGGAAATTGAGGGTGACTCTGAGGTGGTGGTGTGGCCAGCGAGTCTTCGTCAAGCCCCAAGCTAGAAACTAAAGTGTTGGGTAGATAAAATCTCCCCCCTTTTGGACCTTCTCGGATCCTATTCAATTGGACATGTATATAGAGAAGCAAACTTGCTAGCAGATGCACTGGCAAACGAGGTTGTAACACAAGGAGTGTGTTTGAAGGGGTCTCCTAACTTGAGTATGTGGACAAACTTGGTTGATCTGTCGGTGGCAAGTTAATGGGTTATGATGGATGGTACTGTGATCTAAGTGTCAGACCTTGGGCTGGGAATAAGATCTTTAATCGACACCTAAAATGTGAAATAAGGTGAAAATATAAAGGATGTGTTTTAGTATTCTCTGTATCATCTCTTTTTCTGCAGATGTAATATGGTAAATGGTCCTCTCATGTTATGTAATCTTTTGATTTTAATAGAAGTGTGCTACCCACTAAGGTAGCAATTTGCCAAAAAAAAAAAATCCTCATATTTACAATACTTTTTTAATTTATATTTTATTTTTGAATAGATTTTTAAAGAAACTCGTTGCTTTATTAAGAGGTTTAAATAACATATTATATATATTTTTATATGCGAAATAATTTAATATATATTAAAAATAAATAAGATTTGTCATTTAATTTGTATTAATTTTGTGACATAATTGTTAGGATAATTTGTATTATTTTTTTGTGTATAATTTTGTTTGATTAAATTTATTATATAATTGTTTAGGATACCTCGCCCAAGATTAAATTTTGAAACTGAAGAACAAAGAAGAGAACATCGAAGAGAATATGTTCAAAATTTCATGAGACAATGACGTGAACAAATTAATAATGCACAAAGAGAAGAAGCAAAAAATCATCAAAACGAAAATGATAAAGAAAGACGTGTTAAAGGTAGGGCAGATATGACATTTGAAGAGATTGAAGCATAAATGAGACAACTTGCAAATGAGATGAGAATATATCATGTATGAACATCTCAAGAGGAGAAATATATTAAGAAGAAGATTACAAATATATGAGCATTTAGACCAATTTAATGAGATAGAAAGACAACAATTAAAAGTACACAATCATGAATTAGTTGACAGGAATTATCAATCTCATGAGAATACAAATGGTAAATATGAAGGAATGAATTCAATTACAATAGATCATGTGTTACACACAATAGATAATAGAGTTCAAGATGAAATAAATGTTGAAACTAAAAATCATGAAGAAAATAATAGTTCACAATAGGAGTTAACCTCTCAATTGAGAAGACGAAGATGACTGCAAATAAGACAAAATGAAAGAGATCTCGATGCATGCAATAACAATAGAAATGTGCAAATTGATTTGAAAGATTTGAAAATTATATTTCGAAATGGTCTGGATAAACTTGCGGCGCCAAGCATGTGTTACATTTGGCAAGAAATTTGTACCCTACAATGAAGGTTGTACGAGTTCCTGAAGGCCTGATTTGCAATAGATGTCGACAAGAGAAACATGAACATCAATTTTTGACATTAAATAATATGAATCCTTGTCCACAACCACCAAACCTTGCAAACTTAACACAAATTGAGGAAATGTTGATAGCGCGTGTAAATCCAATACTTCAAGTCACACATGCAACTGGAGGTCAGTATTGTGTACCTTGGAATTTTACCCTACTCTAATGTGCAAAATAACTTAAAATGCGAATGATAAAAGACTAAGGACACTTCAAGATTAGCCTAAAGAGTGAAAACAAGAAAGAAAGTAGATAAAACAAGATGCAAACGATTTCACCTTCCTTGTTGTTGAAGACTCCTTGGTTGGCCCTTGCTTGGGATGATTTGTGTGCTCCTTAAATAACTTCTTGAGTGACTAAATGCAAGATCAACTTATGCAAAATGATTAAAATGGATGGCTAGATGATAGTGAATGATTAAGAATGAAAATTGGTAGCATAAGGTTGCTCAAATCCAAAATGTTGAAAATGCCCTTGAGGAGGGGGTATTTATAGGAGAATTTGAATTCTCTAAAGAATTCAACAGTCAAGATTGATCCAACAAGGTCAAGATGAAGGGCTATGGTGGGTTGAGAATCCACAAGCCCTCACATCTTGACATGTGGATGGTGAAGTGGCTAAGGGGATATGAAGTGGAGGTGAGGTGGCCAAAAGGTACATGAGGTGGAGGAAGGACAAGTACCTTCCAAGCATCTTGGGGAGTGAGAAGATTTCCTCAAAAAGGGATTCCTTGTCCCCAAGTGGGAGTGAAAGGGACATTTGAGAAATTTTGGAATTCTTCAAAAATCTACATGGGAAAAGGAAAGGTGGTTGAAAATATAAATGTGAATTAAAAATTCACATTCTTAGGAGAACCTAAAGGATAAAGGCGGGCTCCAAAAAGGTGGGACTTGGTCACATGTGGAAGATGTGACAAGTCCAAGGTTCTAGAAGCCTTAGGATCTAGGCCAAATAAATGTGAATTAAAAATTCACATGGGAAAGGGGGTCAATACTAAAAGAAGGTAAATGCAAAGGTTGGCTAAAAAGTGGTGCTTAATATGGTTAATGACCTTAGTTAAAGTTGTGCAAATATTGGATTAGACTAATTAATGGAAGATTAGAGGCAAGTGGCAAATGTAGGAGGATGTGACATAATCTTTGATTAAGATGATGCACATCATAATCATGAATTAATTAAATTAATTTAGATTAAAGCAAGATTATGGAGGATGTGACAAGGAGAGAGAAAATGAAGAATTTTAAATTAATTTTAAATCAAAAGGGAAAAAATGACTAAATTAAATAAATTAGTGTATTTATTTAATTTAGAGAGGAAGAAAGTGAAAGGTCCCACCCCAACCGGGCAGAGCTGCTCGGTGAGGCAGCAGGGTAGGGGGCGGTCCCTAGCGCGGTGCGCCACTGCGCAAGGTGAAGTGCGGCAGGCTGGTGGCCCGGGCCAGGTGTGCCGCCGGTGCACCGGGGTGCGGCAGCCAAGCCTGCGGCTGGCCAGGCGGCCAGGCGGAAGTGCACCTGACGCAGCCCAGGCCGGCTGCAGCCGGGGCGGCTGCCCGGCTGCAGCCGGGGCCCCGCGCTGCAGCCGAGCGGGGCCACCCGGTCAGAGGGTAGAGCCACCCCGGTAATGGGCGAAGTTAACCCGACGGGGGGGCAAGGAAAGAAGAAAAAAAGAAAGGGCGAAGATAGGGAAGAAAGGAAATATAGAGAAAAGATAAATAATGAGAAAATTTTTGTGCATGCAGAGTTTTGAGCGGATACGAGAGCATGAGTGACGGTCCGAGGTGATGGCGGCGTCGATAGCAGCGATGAATGGGGAGGATCGGGCGATGTTGGATCACATAGGTTTAGGTCACTATGTTTAGTTTCCAGTGGTCAAAGCACATCCAATGATGCTGACAGCGTTGATAGAGAGATGGAGCTCAGAGACATCGACATTTCATCTCCCTACAGGAGAGATGACTGTGATGTTGGAGGATGTATGGCGCATCTTGAGGCTGCCGATTGCCGGCCGATTAGTGAGCGAGGTGGTGTCCACAGGGGCAGAGTTACAGGAAACTATGAGAGTATTGTTTGGTCATGTGGAGCTGCCCCTGGTAAAGGGGCAGTTGGATTTGGATGAGTGTTTGTCAGTGGGGGTGCCAACCTTACCATTGTTCCTGTGTGGCCTGATTAGTGGGATAATGTTGCCAGATCAGAGCAGACAGTTATGTAGCCTGCGTTATATGGAGGTGATCTGACATATTGTCGAGTGGCGAGTGGGGCCGTTTTCATGGGGTTCATGTGTATTTGCTCAGTTGTACAAAGATATGCACGAGATTTGTTACTAGAGGCCATCGAGTTTGACACATATGAAACTGCTGCAGATTAGGGCGTGGGAGCATATTGTAGTGACGAGGCTAATAGTGGTGAGGAGGGGGATAGTGGATGATCGTGAGCCCGTGGCTTGGAAGTATGGGGAGGAGAGAGGTTGGGTTTTTTGCTATGAGATGCAGGGGGAGATAGAGGGGTGGAGGAGAGCATTTGATGATCTACGTCTAAGGGACATAAAGTGGCGGCCATATAGGGAGCGTCAGTTCAGGGGATGGATGGATGGATACGAGAAGACAGGAGGGTTATTTTCTGAGCCGTTGTTTTATTATTGGTACTCTACCGCGCATAGTAGAGTCTCATCGACCGAACAGAGTTTTGAGGCAGTTTGGAGTGATACAGGATATTTCGACGGTGCCTATCTTGTTCCAGCGGTATAGTAGAGAGCTACCATGGGGAGGCCATATAGCACCAGCGACAATCAGGGTAGGTGCCTTATCCAGGGAGAGTAGAAGGAGAGCAGGTGCCAGTGGTGACCGAGCGATACCAGAGGTGGTTCCAGAATAGGTTATGGGAGAGGATTACTCCTGTTCAGCCTATTTTGAGGATAGTGGGTGTCAGACCAGAGGATGAGCAGAGACCATAGAGGGAGAGGAGGGGAGGGGTACAGCAGTGACAAGAGGTTGTGGTAGTGGTAGACGAGGGGGGACATGAGGAGCCCGAGGGGGATGAGAGAGAGCAGGCAGGTAGAGCAGGGAGGAAGAGGAGGAGACATCAGAGATGGGGCCGGAGAGAGGGTCGGTAGCGGGAGAGGGGGTAGCCACAGAGAGCCCAAGGGGAGCAGAGGGTGGAGGCGGTGATGGATGTGGATGATATGGAGGATGTGGAGGTGGTAGGTGCGAGGGATGCTACAGAGGAGGGGAGGAGACAATTTGTGGTAGGATGACATGGTCAGCCACAGTGGTTGTGGGTTCGGCTGACTGCAGAGAGTCACGAGGCTTGTCAGGAGCCGGAGAGCAGAGAGGATGAGGATGTTAGAGCAGCATCAAGGGAGGAGAGGAGATTGCCGCGATGTCGATTCTGGGTTCACCGGATTGTGGAGGATTTGGAGGGGCGACAAGAGCAGGGGGTAGGGAGCAGCCAGCAGGTGGGGAGGAGGATGTGATGGATGTAGACAGGGATGCGGTGGAGGGGGATGTTGTCGCAGCAGAGTCATTAGCTCTAGTTCCTTATGTACCAGAGGATCCCATTGTACAGGTGAGAGGAGCAAAGGTGAGAGTACATATGGCGAAGCGGAGAGTGAGGGCTCTTGAGGCCGAGTTAGCCAGAGTAGAGCGAGAGGCATTAAGAGACTATAAGGCCATGATTTTTGAGCTAGGGGGAGCAGTGGAGGAGAGAGATAGGGCATAGTCAGAGGTGCAGAGGATACAGGGTGAGTTGACCAGTATGACATGGAACCGCGACATATTGTAGGCAGAGGTCGTGGTTTTACAAACCAGGGGGAGCCAGAGGGGAGGACAGAACAGGGAGCAGATTAGGGGACAGGATATACTAGCCAGCAGTCAGAAGATCTCCAGTGAGACTGGGACGAGCTTTAGGATAGAGTTCATTGCCTTGAGCAGGTAGTTGGAGAGATGGGGCTGATGCAAGAGAGGGAGGTTGTGGCAGTAGAGTAGGCATGGATTATGCAAGCCGAGAGGGATGTAGCATAGGCGCAGGTGCGGGCGATGGAGGCGGAGAGGGATGTGGCACAAGCGCGCATGCAGAGTGAGAGAGCATTGGCAGATGCGGAGATACAATCACTGCAGAGAGGGAGAGATGAGGTAGTAGCAGAGGTAGCGACTCTCCAGAGAGAGGGATTTAGCAGAGCTAAGGGTACAGGAACTTCAGAGGGATAGGGATACAGCAGTGGCTCGAGCACAGACAGCTCAGAGGGAAAGAGATGCAACAGAGATACGAATACAGACTCTACAGGTGGAGAGGGATGTCGCGATTGCCCGTGCAGCGGCAGGTCAGGGTGAGGGTGGGATGCCAGGAGCAGACATACAAGTTGTGGAGAGAGAGAGAGATGCAGTAGTGGCATAGGCAGCAGCTGCAGAGGAGATGAGGGGCCGATTATAGGCAGAGCTGGCACAAAGCCAGTTGGCTCAGGAGGCATGGGAGCAGGAGAGGAGAGTCATCACCAGGGACCGAGACAGGTATCGTCAGGAGCGGAATTCTGCTTGGGTCCAGGTTGTGGAGCGAGAGGAGAACATGAAAGAGGCAGGATTTTGGATGGCTGCATATTATCATGTGGTCCTGATCCGGCATAGAGAACATTCTGTTATACTCGACAGACACCTCAGAGGCCAGTGCCATCCCAGTCATTGGGGACACAGACCCACAGTTATAGTGATTCACCAGGGGTTTCACCAGGCAGTGGATCAGTACCTAATTCTCCACAGAGATCAGATGTGGGGAATTCATTTGGTAGATGATAGGATACTATGTTTTTGATAGGTGCAGGGTAGATGGATAGTGCAGAGGTGCAGTGGATATATGCAAGACCTTGTACTGATGTTTAGATTCGATGATTTTTGTATACGATGGTCACAGATTGTGATGACATTGATGGCATTATTATATGTTAGTCTTGACTATGAGATGTACTTGTAGACTTGTGGTATATTTATATATATGATAGCTCTTATTGACTTCTCGTTTTATGTGTATGATGCATATGTGGATGGTTATATGATGGCAGTTATCTATGATGATTTTTGTGGATGTTACATGTATGGATGTGTTTTTATATATTTACATTTTTATGTATGATGGTGATACAGGATGTAATATATGATGAATGCCTATGTTTGAGATAGATGTGGATAAGCTTATGATGACGTGATGAATGCTTGTGTTTTATATGCTTATGATGGTTATATGCATGTGTGACTAATATGCAGGGTGTAATGGGTGGTGATTTTTGTTCCCATGTATGATGAATGCCTATTTTATATGATGTACATGTGTTAGATAGATGGGGATATGCTTATGATGACATGACAAATGTTTATGCTTTATATGCTTATGATGGTTATATGCATGTTCGACTAATATGTGTGATGCAGGATGTAATGGATGTACTATGATGGTATTGATGGTGGGCCTAACACTTGACTTTGCAGGTGACGATATTATGGATGAACCTAAGATAGTATGTATGAATCTAAAATGTAATTATTTCATGATAAGTGTTCTTTAGGGTCGTAGGTGAGAGTGGAAGATGGATGCGGATATGGTGTGAGTGTGCACCTGTCAAAAACCTTTTAGTATCCTGAGAAGAATAGGGGATGGAAGAGAAATATTTGCACAACCAAAATCATAGGATGAGTGTAATGCAATGGTGATGATTATGAAATGCAATCCTAATATGATTTTCCATCTTCGGAGCACTGATTTTTGCTATAGAATAAGACACCAAGTGCCAGGGTATGAGGAACCAAGGTGTATTAGTGTCTAATGCATGAAACAAACACAACAGACAAGAAGGCTATCCCAACACCCTAAAGTCACAAAGAAAGATTTTGGTCAGGCCCGGTATTGAGATAACCACAAGCACAAAAGGATGCCCCAACATAACACAAGACCTCAGGGATCTTGGTGGGTACTATGTGGGACAACCAAGAAGACACAATCAAAGAAAAGATCAACACATGCCCCTATGTGGACCAATCAAAACACATAGTAATATGATGGATTATGGCAGCCTTGATAAGTGATGATAGGGAGCTCAAATGATAAACAAAAACCAAAAGCATCAAAAGATCGCAATTAATTTCAAATGTCCATTGCCATAGGATCGAGCTAATAGATGGGATTGGTGAGGTCTGTTATGAAGGATGCATCCTGTTGAGACCTATGATGAATACTAAGTGAAAAGCTCGATGTGATGTAGGATATACAAAACTGATTGGATCTGTTGATACAAGTGAATCTTGTTTGTTAAGAACTAGCTAGATAAGGGCATAGCTTAACAACACGACACAAGGGAGACACCCTAAAGACCTAGGGGCTCGGGGGCCGATCAGAGATTAGCCTTGCCTACGTGAAAGCGCAGAGCCCTCGTAGTTCATGGAAAAAGACTATGGATAAAGCGGAAAGAAGACAATGGTGACCGATGATGGACACAAAACGTGACAGACAAATGCCCCGAGGGAGGATCAAATGACCAACCTTGCCTACGTGAAAGCGCAGGGGCAACCTAGTTCGATAAAGGATGAAAGTGACGCAGGATGATGAGATCTAGGTGGAGACCGACACGATGGATGATCCTACATGACGACACAAACTGACCGACCAAGGGAATGAAGGACACAAGCTCAAAGTGGGATATAAAAAAGCTCAGGATGAGGGATAGGTAAGATGGTTCGTCCAGTGCTCAATTCATAAATACCAAGCGGCCTAGGCTGAGGTGGGCGAGGATGATAGCACAAAATAACTAGGATGTTAGGTAGATAATGATTAAGCCCTCTACGGATGACGCCTGCTAACAGGTTTTCACCATCCATACTTATCCAAGGCGCCACCAAGAGGTGGTTTTCACCATAGGACGGATTTATTTTTCTTTACTATTTTTTTGGATTTTTGTGGATTTTTTTATTTTTTTTATTTTTTTATTTTTTGATTTTTTTGATTTTTTGATTTTTTGATTTTTTTGATTTTTTGATTTTTTTGATTTAGGTGGAGTTACCAAGCAGACTTAGGCGTAGAACCTCTTCAGATGGAGAATATTGATAGGTTCATCAAGGGGATCTCCTTCAAGAGTAGTCAACCTGTAAGCTCCAGATCCATATTTGGTGGTTATGATATAAGGCCCTAACCAATTTGCCTCAAATTTTCTTTTCTTGTCTCAGTCTTACTGAGTGCGTTGGTTTTCCTTAAGAACAAGCTCGCCTACCTGGAATTGTCTAGGGTGGACCTTTTTATTGTAATGATGTTTGAGGTGATTTTGGTACGCTTGCAGATGATCATAGGCTTTTATTCTTCGTTCGTCCAGTAATTTCAGTTGTGCAAGCCGTGCAACATGAGCATCTTCTTCATTGATAAGATTCTTCAGAGAAATCCTCAGTGATGGAAGTTCAACTTCAATTGGCAAGATGGCTTCAGCCCCATATACTAAAGAATAGGGGGTGGCGCCAGTTGGGGTGCAGATGGATGTACGGTATGCCCAAAGGGCAGGATGAATATGGAGGTGCCAACCTCGTCCAATGTTATTGACAACCTTTTTGAGGATGCGGATGAGGGTTTTGTTGGTTGCTTCTACCTGACCATTACCCTGGGGGTAATAAGGCATTGACCAACGGTGTTGGATATGGAAGGTGTTGCAAAGGTCTTTCATGGCTTGGTTTTTAAAAGGTTTTCCATTATCAGAAAGGATGGTGGACGGGATACCGTATCTGCAGAGAATATGGTAGAGGATGAATTTGGAAATCTGAGTACCGATGATATGTGAAAGAGGCATTGCTTCCACCCATTCAGTGAAGTACTCAGTTGCAGTAATGATGAAGCTATGGCCATCAGAGGATGGTGGGTAAATCTTGCCAATCAAGTTGAAACCCCATTGAGAAAAGGGCCATGGTGCTAGAAGGGGCTGAAGATCTTGTGTTGGCGCATGAATCAAATCTACATGTTGTTGGCATGGAAGGCATTTCTTCACAAATTCACAAGCATCATGTTCCAATGTAGGCCAATAATATCCAACTCGTAGGATCCTTTTGGCCAGAGCCATACCATTTGAGTGAGCTCCACAAATACCACCATGTACTTCTGTTAGTACCATTTGGGCCTCGGTCTCATTCAGACATCTAAGGAGGATTCCATCATACCCATGATGATAAAGCGTGTCACCAACAATGATGTATAAGGAAAAACGATGGATAAAGGATTTGCGTTGGTTGTGTGTAAGTTATGGGGGTATGATATTATCATGGAGATAAGTGTATATGTCTTCATACCAAGGGGAGGCGGGACCTACAATATCGCACACCATATCAGTCTCAAGAACATCATATGCAGGGATTAAAATTTGTTCAACAAGAAACTCACACTCTGTTTGATCCTTAGGCATGTCAATCAGGGAACAAATAGTGGCCATTGCATTTGCCGCTTTATTCTGTACCCAAGGGATTTGGTCAAACTGTATGAAGGTGAAATATTTCTTGAAATCATCCACCATGCATTTATAGGGTAACAGTTTATCATCTTTCATGAGGAATTCATCATTAACTTGTCTAATGACCAGCAAAGAATCACCAAAGACTTTTAAATGAGTTATGTGCCACTGTTTTGCAATTCTGAGGCCGGTGAGGAGAGCTTCATATTCTTCCATATTGTTGGTACATGGGAATGCTATCCTGAATAATTTTGGGATGTAGTCACCTTGAGGAGTGACTAATAGAATTCCTGCTCTAGATCCACTATGAGTGTATGAGCCATCGAAATATAATGTCCAAGCTGGTGCTTTTGTAACTGTGTAGATTTCTTCATCTGGGAATTCAGTGTCTAGTGGGTAGGCATCTACTAATGGTGCTTCAGCCAATTAATCAGCAATAACTTGTCCTTTTATGGCTTTTCGCTCTACATACTCTATGTCAAATTTTCTTAGAAGCATGACCCATTTGGCCATGCAGCCAGTCAGAGTGGTTCTAGATAACAAATACTTCAGAGGATCAATTTTAGCGATTAATTTGACTGGATGGCTGAGCATATAATGGTGGAGTTTCTGTGTACTGAAGACTAGTGCAAGGCACGCTTTTTCCATGGGGGAATAATTTAACTCATAGCCAACTAGTGTTCAACTGATGTAGTAGATTTCCCTCTCTTTGAACGATTCATCATGTTGTGCCAATAATGCCCCCAATGCGACTAAAGTAGCAGAAATGTAAAGCAGAAGGGGTTTTCCTAGAATAGGTGGCATCAAGATCGGTGGATGAGCTAAATATTCTTTAATTTTATCGAAACCCATCTGACATTGTGGGGTTTATCGGAAGGTGGAATCTTTCTTCAGAAGATGGGTGAATGGCTGACATTTATCTGCTAGTTGGGCTATGAACCAACAGATGGACTGCATCTTCCCCTGGAGGCTTCTTAACTGCTTCAGATTACGTGGAGGTGGCATGTCCAGGATAGCCTTTACCTTGGCAGGATCAACCTCAATGCCCCTGCGAGAGACTATTAAACCCAACAACTTCCCTGACGTGACCCAAAAGACAAACTTTTTTGGATTTAGCTGCAACTTGTAATGTTCTAACTGCTCAAATATCTTTTTCAGGATGGAAAGATGTTATGCTCGTGTTCTAGATTTCCCTAATAGGTCATCAACATAATATTCCATGATGATATGTATGAGGTCATGGAAGATGACCTTCATTGCCCTTTGATATGTTGTCCCCCCATTTTTGAGACCAAAGGTCATAACATTGTAACAAAAAGTGCCCCAAGGAGTTGTGAAGGTGGTCTTGTGTTGGTCTTCAGGTGCGATTCGAATCTAATTATAACCAGAGAAGCCATCCAGAAGGGATAACATCTCATGTCCTACAGTTAGGTCAACCAACATGTCAATGTTAGGGAGAGGGAAATCATCTTTTGGGCAGGCTTTGTTAAGATCCCTAAAGTCTGTGTAGACCTGAATGTCTCCATTTGGTTTGGCAATTGGGACTATATTGGAGATCCACTCAGAGTAGTCAATCGGTCTGATAAAACCCACCTCTAGTAACTTCTCCAATTCCTTCTTGACCAATAATGCGACCTGCAGATGCATCTTGCGGAGCTTTTGTTTGACAGGCTTGGCATCTAGGCGAATGTCTAAGTGATGAACTACTAAGGCGGGGTCTAAGCCTGGCATGTCTGAGTACGACCAAGCAAAGTTAATGATTCCTTCTTGGAGTAGTTGCACAATGACCGGATACTCTTGCTTTGAGAGTGACTTAGCTACATAGGTGATCTTAGGACTTTCAACAGTTCCCAAATTAATTTCTTGAGTTTCTTCAATCAGAATAGATGATCGGGCAGATAACTGAGTTCCCACAAGGGGAAGATGAACATCTCCATCTTCTAGTGCCTCTTCGAGGTTTTCGCCATCAGATGCGTCCTTTATTTTTACTTTTTCAAGGTCAGGAAGTGCCTCAGAGAGGTTTTCACTAGATGACCATTTTTTACTTTTCTTATTCTTATTTTTGCGACTAGAGTGTTCATCCTCCCCCAATCCCATAAGGTTGACATATGTATCTACAGACATATTGCCAGGTGTGGTATTACATAGGTCCCAATCAATAAGTTCAGGGTGACAAAGAGATAGGCTGATGGTGCAAATGGATAGGCATTCAAACATGGATGATAAGTCAGTGTGATCGACGTCATCGTACGCATGTATGATGGATTCCTCCTCGGGTATGTCTTCCAATGAGTCATTGTCCCCGACGATACTATTGGAAGTATTAGGTGATGTTGTAGGACTTTTCTATTTTCTGTCATACCCAATTCCTATGTTCTTTGGTAGCTTTGGTGTGTCAATAGGCTGCAACCTCCCTTGTTCTTCTTTGCCTAGGCCCCTGCCTTGATAGTTATGTTTTTGTACGAACTTTGTTGGCCAGGGGTATTTTTCCTGAAAATATTCCTGTAGAGGAGTTTCTGGCTGGGGTTCTTCTCGGTAGACCCATTGGCTTATGTCTTCTTCTGGTGCATCTATCTTGACACTCGGGGATTTGAAAGTAGTGGTAGGGATGTTTTTACCAATGAAGGTGATAGTCTTGTCTTCCTTTTGAGTAGCATGCGAAGGTTGACCATATTCGTGTGGTGACGGTGGCATGGTGGCTACATTGAGAGCCGTATGCATTTCGTATTCACCACACCCTTTGTCAATGATCTGGACTTTGGTGACTGAAGGATTAGTGGTGGAGGATGGAGTGGTTATCGCGGTGGATGGTGGATTAGCGGATGATGAGTGGGATGCCCCCATTTCAACCCCAGGACAATAATGTAAATGGGGAAATGACGCTTCTAAAGCGCAACAATATTCAAATGGTTGGGGGTCAGCATAGATGGTGACTTCTTGTCTATTGACGAGGAATTTTAGGCACTGATGGTACGTGGAGGGGATGACTTACATAGCATGGAGCCACGGGCGGCCAAGGAGGAGATTATATGGTAAGTCCAGATCAAGGACATGACAGGTAGTATATTGGAGCACAGGTCCCACTTGGATAGGAAGACTGATAATTCCTTCTGAATTTCTTTCTGCATTGTCATAGGCTTTGATTGTGATGATCTGGTTACTTAAGTCCACTTGAGTATACCCCACCTATTTTATGAATTTTAAAGTACATAAATTGAGGGCAGAGCCATTATCTACCAAGACCCTTTTTATTTTATGGCGAGCAACTATGACTTCGATATGTAAGGGGCGATTATGATTGACATCAATGTTTGGCATATCGTTTTGGCTGAAGTGTAGGTGATGAGATAAAGCCAAGTGTCCCACCAAAGCTTGGAATTGCGTGGGGTCGATGTCATTTGGCACATGGGTTTCCTGCAAGGCTCTATTGAGGATTTCTTGATGTACCGGGGAAGACTTAAGCAAATCCAAAATGGATATATGAGCGGAGGTCTTCCTTAGGTGATCAAGGATGTTGTACTGAGAGTTTACAGGATTTGGTTGGGTGGGTGCAGAGGCTGCAGGGACGGTGATGCGGGCTCGTCGTGTAGTAACAACACATTGAGGGTCTTTGGCTTTAACATGTATCATGGATACACAAGGTTCCACATGCTCAATGTAATGAATAACACCTTCGTAATTGAAAGGCACATTCTTGTAGCTTACATTATTTGTGTTGTTTCCTTGGGGATTATTGCTAGATGTGCTTGGGCCTTGATTATGGTTTGGAAAGGCGTTCTGGTATATCTGCAATTGAGCATTGGATGACGAAGCTTGACTGGGGTCAACCTTGATATTGCCTCGATCAATGAAATCTTGGACATAGTTCTTTAGACCCTGACACTTATTCAAAGAGTGTCCCTTGATTTTATGGAACTCACAATACTCATTTTCTTTAAACCATGCGGGCTTGGGTTTGGACTCGTCAAATGGTTTGGTGACAGGGTATGTGATGGGGTAATTGATTTGTAACAACTTATTAAAAACAACACTCAGAGGTTCTCCTAATTGGGCGTATTGATGTTTGGTGTTCCCCTGATTATTTTGGTTTGACTATTGAGGAGGATGAGGTGCCCCCTGTGGTATAGATATGGTGTTGGGTACAGACGATTGTTGTTTTTGGGATGCATTAGCCACTTGGACATGTTTAGTGTCTGTCACGCCGTCATTCACCGCATTCTTGTTCTTGTTCCAGAATCGTGGTTTATCTCCAAATGACCTCTCTTTATCATGACTGTGTATTTTAATGTGTCCTTTGGCAATCAGGGCACGTTCAAGGATGGGTCCCTTTTCTACTATTTCCGTGAAGGTGGTGACACAATGTAACCTAAAATTATGGGCCATGTCAGGATGAGAGTTTTCCACGAAAAGAGTGACCATGTCTTTTTCTTTTAGAGGAGTTTTCATTCGACTTGCTAATGCACGCCACCATTGTAGGTAGCTGGTAAAGGTTTCTCCATCACGTTGTTTCTCTTTGAGGAGATCTAAGGTGTCGGTGTCCTCCAAATTGAAAGAGAAGTAGGATACAAACTTTTCTGACAGGTCTACAAAAGTTTTTATGGACCCTTTGTCAAGAGTCATGAACCAGTCTAGGGCGTGGCTTGCCAGGCTTCGTGGGAACAAGCGCAAGAGATAGTTGTCATTGTACATGACTTCTTGACATTGGGAATAAAACTCCTGCAAGTGAGCCTTAGGATCTTTGTTTCCCTTGTATTTTTCAAATTTTGGTATCTCGAAATGTTTAGGAAAGGGAATTAATGAGATGGAGGGATCAAATGGATATGGGCATATGTCCTCAAATTTGAAAGATTGTTTGGTAGCCCCGGCTTGAAGGTCCTTAAGTGCGGCTTTGATTTCCGACAAATCCGAGCTAGCTGGTGGCGGGTTGGGGGGATATTGACAATAGGATGATAAAGGATCCTGTTGAAAGGATGTCAGATTGTTGAAATAGGGATTTGGATGGTTGGATGATGATATGGCTTGCTGGTAAGACGAGAGATTTTGTTGATATGGGGGTTGTTGTTGTGGTGTATAATATGGATTTGTTTGGTAAAATTATAGGGTAGGTTGTTGAGGAACTTGGATGGGACGTTGTGTGTTGGTTTGTTGGTGTTGAGGGTATTGTTGTGACTGTTGGGAGGTTGCATAAAGAGGTTGTTGGTGAAATTGCTGTTGATTGTGGTAGTAGTAGTGTTGGGGAGGTTGTTGTTGTGATGTCAGATGTTGTATGGGCCGAGGTGGGATATTGTGTTATGGTTGAGTCTTCAGACACAAAATGGATGCGAGAAAGGGGGATATGGTCTGAGTAATAGGTCGAGATGGGTTGCCTTGTGATTGGTAGGGTGGTTGTTGTGAAGTGGCCAAAGTATTGTGTATAGGTTGTTGTTGATGAGATGGTTGAGGTAGCATAGAAGTGTTTTGTAAAGGGGGTTGTTGGGTACCACCTGGAATGTTCAGCTGAGGTGTGCCTTGTGGAGGTAATTGAGGCGGAATGTTAGATTGGTGAACCTATTGAGATGGTAGATTTGTGGTCCCATGAGGTGGAAGCGATGTGGCAAAGGAGGTGCCCCCAACGTTGACTGTAGGTTGGTTCAGAGGAGGGGGTGGGGTTAACGTTAATGGCGGAGGTGGTGGAACATTTTGTGGCATACCATAGGCAAAAGGATTATTGGGATTAGGCACTTGAGGACCTCCCATAACTGAGGTTGAAACATGTGGGGGATAGTTAACCTGATAGAGAACATCATTACCAAATTCCGGTTGATGCCAACCCTCAACTGGAGGAACATTGGAGAAGTATGAACCTTCTGGTGCATTTTGTGAACCTTGGAGTACATTAGATGGGGCACCCCTATATTTTGACAAGTCAACATTCGAGGGGGGTTTGACACCCTTCTCAATTAGGTGGGCCAAGATTTCTTCCCCATGTTTTTCAAGCAAATGATCAGTCATTTGCACATTGGCGGGATTACTAAAATGTTCCTCAAGTGTGGGTTTAGGTTGATTAACCATACTCTCTTCACCGTGTGGCGAGTTATTCTGATTCTCGGTGTTAGAGTGCGATGAAGTACCATTATGAGGATCGTGAGGGACATGGGTACCCTTGTTAGGATCTGATGAGATGTTTATTGTGTTGTTGGGATCTTGAGGGTTGTTTGATTGGGCATTCTGGGCTTGATGGTCGGCCATTTTCTTTGCCTATGATCGGGTTTGAACGGGCATGCAAATGTGCTATGAGTGGATTATAGAAATGCTTTTGACAAATGATTTGATTGTGATTAGATGAGATCTAATTTGGATAGGGTTTGGATTTGGATCAAATTTTGTTTGGATATATTGGATTGGATCAAATTTTGATGGGATCGGATTTGGATTTGGCAAGATTGGATTGGATTGGATTGGATTATTAAGATCAATAGGATAAAATTGGTTGAATGGATGTGATTTGATTGATCAGACAATTTGATCAAATGATTGGTTTTGATAGATTTGGATGATTGGATGGGTATGATTGGATGATGAAAGATGTGGGAGAGACCTTGAGTTTAATCAAAGGAAATTACCCTTAACGACCAAGAGCTTTAATTGATTAAGAGGATGATCATGGCACCAAATCCACCTTAAGGTAGGAATGGATTGATTGGGCCGAGGATGATAACTTACGACGCCAAATTCACCTCAAGATGGAAGCAAATTGATTTGGGTCGAAGTTAGAGACTAATAATCAAGTTCAAGTGTTGGTCAATTTGGGGTAACCACTTTGTAATACAAGGTTAGGACATGTTTGGTAATGCAAATGGTAAAATTATGGCGTTCGTTAGGTGAGGGTATGGACTTTTGAATAGATTAGGGAAAAAAAAAATGAACGGGTGGATTAAAGATGATTGTGGAGAATGAATGGGGATTTATAATGGTTAACAAAGATTTGGAGTGATAGAATGGAGGTTTAAACAGATCAAATGGAGGTTTTGGGAGGCTTAGAGTGATAAAATGGAGGCCTAGGATGATGAGATAATGGTTGGTAACGATTAAATGGTGGTTTAGAGGCTAAACAGATCCAAATGGGGCAATTTCGGGTGTTCGGGAGGGCAAATCCGCCCCTCTGCAGCAAAAATCAGGGGCGTTGACAGCTTTCTGCAGCATATTTAGGGGCGTTTCTGCCTTTCTGCAGCAAAACAGGGGCACTTTCGCCTTTTTGCAGCAAAACAGAGGGTGCTTCCGTCTTTCTACAGCAAAACAGGGGGCGCTTCCGCCTTTCTATAGTAAGACATAGTTTGGTTTTGATGGCAATGGCTATGGAAAGGACACAAAGTGATAAAATAAGGCCAAAGTATCAAAGATTTCATAGATTTTTCACAAGAAAACACTTGAAACAAGCACAATCCTATGATTAATGTTAAGGGTATGGCTAGGCAAGGTCTTAATCTAGGATGCACAAGGCTTCTAGGGAGTCCTCGATATACTCTCGATACGTGAGGCACAACCGTGAACACCAACCCATCACAAGCATGAGTTGGGAACCCCAGCGAGATACTAAAAGGCTCAGACCAACTCTTCACGTCTATCTAGGTATCACCTTAGCTTCGACGCTCTGCCAATTATGACATGAATGAATTGGGGTACAACTTTCATTCTCGCCCCTTTATATACCCCACTGGTACGCGTGGTTGGAATCGTCCCTTGGGGTGATGAAATCCCCAAGCAGGTCCCACTAAAAAGAAGACACTGACTGCTTCCAACTACTCCCCAGGCTCACACAAAGTGCAAGGGGAAAGTGAAAATAAATTAATGCCCCCTTGGGTAACACAAGAATAAATAATCACAACAAGCAGTAAAGTTTACTCCTCCTAATTAGACTATGTTCCAAAACAACAATGATAATTTTTGAAAATCTAATCAAATAGATGGCCCTGCAAACAAATGTTAGTTGTCTTCTTCTTCATCTTTGGTCAATTACGCCATAATATGCTACAAAACGTTAGCAAAAAAAACACCAATATCCTTGCCAAAACAATGTTAGAGGGTTACTACTTGAAAATAGAAAAAAATGAGAGCAAAAACGAAGCTAAAATGACTGTTTTACCTTCCAAACTGTGTTGTTTTGGGTTGCATCCACCTTTTTGCAGTAAAATGGGGGCGCTTCTACCTTTCTGCAGCAAAATGGGGGTGCTTCTGCCTTTCTGCAACAAAAACAGGGGCGCTTCCACCTTTCTGCAACAAAATGGGGGCGCTTCCGCCTTTCTGCAGCAAAAATGGGGGCGCTTCCGCCTTTCTGCAGCAAGAGGTTAGAGGGCGCTTCCGCCTTTCTGCAGCAAGAGGTTAGATGAAAAGAGCCTTTCAAAATGAAAGGGCGTATCCGCCTCTCTGCAGGAAACTTTATCAAAAATTTTAAAAAGGAAAGTTGTGCGCCCCACTGCAAGAAAGTGTTAGAAAAACCTCCTAAATATACTTCTAACTGCAGCAAACTGTTAGAAGAAAATGGAACTTTCAGATATAGGGTGCTTCCGCCTTTCTGTAGCAGACAAGAGGGCACTTCTGCCTTTCTGCGGTAAGGCAGAGGGCGCTTCCACCTTTCTGCAGTAGGACAGAGGGTGCTTCCACCTTTTTGCGACCTTTTTCTGCAAAGTTCTTAGCCAAAATGAAGGTTAAATGCAAGAACCCGTTTGTGGGTCCCACCGAGCGTGCCAGAAATGTGTACCTTGGAATTTTACCCTACTCTAATATGCAAAATAACTTAAAATGCGAATGATAAAAGACTAAGGACACTTCAAGATTAGCCTAAAGAGTGATAAAACAAGATGCAAACGATTTCACCTTCCTTGTTGTTGAAGACTCCTTGGTTGGCCCTTGCTTGGGATGATTTGTGTGCTCCTTAGATAACTTCTTGAGTGACTAAATGCAAGATCAACTTATGCAAAATGATTAAAATGGATGGCTAGATGATAGTAAATGATTGAAAATGAAAATTGGCAGCATAAGGTTGCTCAAATCCAAAGTGTTGAAAATGTCCTTGACGAGGGGGTATTTATAGGAGAATTTGAATTCTTTAGAGAATTCAACGGTCAAGATTGATCCAACAAGGTCAAGATGAAGGGCTCTGGTGGGTTGAGAACCCACAAGCCCTCACATCTTGACATGTGGATGGTGAAGTGGCTAAGGGGATATGAAGTGGAGGTGAGGTGGCCAAAAGGTACATGAGGTGGAGAAAGGACAAGTACCTTCGAAGCATCTTGGGGAGTGAGAAGATTTCCTCAAAAAGGGATTCCTTGTCCCCAAGTGGGAGTGAAAGGGACATTTGAGGAATTTTGGAATTCCTCAAAAATCTACATGGGAAAAGGAAAGGATGTTGAAAATATAAATGTGAATTAAAAATTCACATTCTTAGGAGAACCTAAAGAATAAAAGGCGGGCTCCAAAAAGGTGGGACTTGGTCACATGTGGAAGATGTGACAAGTCCAAGGTTCTAGAAGCCTTAGGATCTAGGCCAAATAAATGTGAATTAAAAATTCACATGGGAAAGGGGGTCAATGCTAAAAGAAGGTAAATGCAAAGGTTGGCTAAAAAATGGTGCTAAATATGGCTAATGACCTTAGTTAAGGTTGTGAAAATATTGGATTAGACTAATTAATGGAAGGTTAGAGGCAAGTGGCAAATGTAGGAGGATGTGACATAATCTTTGATTAAGAGGATGCACATCATAATCATGAATTAATTAAATTAATTCAGATTAGAGCAAGATTATGGAGGATGTGACAAGGAGAGAGAAAATAAAGAATTTTAAATTGATTTTAAATCGAAAGGGAAAAAAATGACTAAATTAAATAAATTAGTGTATTTATTTAATTTAGAGAGGAAGAAGGTGAAAGATAAAGCATTTAATTATTAAATAAAATACTTTACAGATATGAGATAAAAGGTGTAATATTAATTTAATAAATTAATATTTAATATGATAGATGAAAAGGGAGTAAATTTAATCATATGGGAGTGATTAAATTTAGATGTCTACAAGTATAAATAATATGATGGACGATGTGATTGGCTAGAACCACAAATAAGGAGTGTCCATCTACATGAATTTTTTAAGCATTTGTTTCGATATAGAGATAATCGCTTTGGACGATGATGGAACCCCTCAAAATAAAAATTAAAAAAATCTTTGGTTCAATTATTAAACTTGCAGTATTTGGTGTGGACCCTCATTTTAGGCTTAGGGTTATGGTCCTCATCATTGTTTTAGGGTTTGTGTTGCCAAAACCTTTCCAAATTGACCTACGAGTCTAAAAACCCTTGGGCGTTCTATTTTTGCGTTGACTTGTTACTCTAGGTTTTCAGTTGTTAAGTCACCTCTTGTGCCATCAGAATCATTATTTTTATCGACCCCCTGGGTTTAGGTTTGTCTGTAACTAAATGACCTTTTCAATGCTTAAATTTTCTTATATAGTTGGGCTTGAATTTCATTTTCAATAACTTAAGTCTTAATTTTTGGTGCCTAAGGGTCAAATTATCATTGGCCTAGTAATGGCCCCTTTTAAAGTTAACATTTACAGCTGCATGTGCAGATTTCAGTTTTGAGATGACCATTCGATCATCACAGGAGAATCTCGAACATTCCCCGCACTCCTACCCTATTTTATTGTTTATTAACATATTTGAAGGGGCTAGTGGGCGGTTGCCATGTGTCATGTCAAACAGTGCGACCAGTGCTTCCACAGGGTCAGTAGGCGGAACTTGGAGAAAGATCAATGATAGATGTTTCGACACGTGTCTTCATCAGGGTTGTTCCCCACGTGCTCGCCCGTTCTGTGCATTAAGGATAATTGTTCACACGAGTTGGTGGGCATTAGACACGTGTTGCCTACATGTAGTGGTCTTGATATCTACTTGTGATTGATGAACGATATCAAAATGGAATCTATGATGGTTGTTGGGTGATGTGGTCAAATCTCCATAGCTCCCTGCCACCCCACTAGACTTTATTTAAATTACTTATAAAATATCATAGGCCAGTAGGCAAGGTGGCACCTGTCACTTCATGGAGGTACTCGCCAAGCTATGGAGGCAATAATTTTTTTATAAGGAGAGAAATCAATAGTTTATGGCGGATGACATGGGTCAATCCTGACCACTCCCCACCATCCCGTAAGGGACCCACTTCTATCTCCAGTTTCTCAGCGAGCAAGTGGGTGACTGCCATGTGGAACATTTCAAAGGCTCCAATGGACTCTAGTGGAAAGGGAATGCTACTAAATTTGGCTGAGATGGCACTATGATAAAAATGACACCATATTAGAACTTATTATTCTGGCATGTGTTTGGGATTTCGACCATCAAATCTGTCAGATGCTGGTATATGTGGGAAGGTGAAAATAAAGTAAGGCAAGGGATGGGACGATATTCTGAGATTGAATCAAGATCTCTCCTCATTGTCCTGCTGTGATGAGGTGCAAGTATATTTATTCCCACGGGTGAGCAGGTAAATGTGACATGATAGGCTTTATTTCAAACTAAGTATATGATTAAATGTGCTGACAGAGTGTGTTTCTATCCACTTGGGTTTTTTTGACTAGGAAAAGGCATTAATCACATACAATTTAAGCTTTGTCATAATTAGTTATTTTGATTGTAACTATCCATTGATTTATCTTAATGTGTGATCAACAATTGAGCTTCAAAAATAAGCAGCCTATTGTCCGCTCGCTCACACAAGCTTTTTCTTGAGAATTAATGGTTCGAACACTTGCATGGCTCAATATAATGAGGAATTGATGGCCATATTTTTTCATTCAGAATTTGCATTCAGATGTTGGAAATTAAGTTGAGTCTGAGAGAAGGTTGGTGAGAAATTTCAGAGGTATCATGATAAACCTTTCCCTGGGTAAGTAGCTACTTGTACTTGCTCTTCTCAATTATTTTTATAATAGTTTGTAGGTTTTAGAATCCTGGGGTGGTGAGGGTTTTCTACAAAATTAGGAATCTTCTTGTTCTTGTTCTGGATATTGTGAAAATGAGTAAGTCAGGAGAGTCTATTAGGCTATTCTGAAGGTCTAGGAGACTGAATTTGCTTGAATCCAAGGACAATGCTCCTAAAGATGAAGTTGAAATATAGGGAGATCCCGAAACACCAAAGGGTAGAAGGG
Source organism: Sequoia sempervirens (assembly GCA_007258455.2). Lineage (NCBI taxonomy): Eukaryota > Viridiplantae > Streptophyta > Pinopsida > Cupressales > Cupressaceae > Sequoia > Sequoia sempervirens. The sequence goes on along the minus strand of VDFB02346763.1, from coordinate 102,863 downwards.
CATGCAAGAAATTTAAGAAATATGGTGTAAGGAGTAATTACCACCTGAGAATCTAGACCGTTTTAGAAGTACTTGTCAAGTTTAAGGGGAAGGAGCTGGTTGAGTATGAAAAGAAGGCAAAGAAAACATGCAAGTATCATAAAGCTTAAACCTAGGGAGACATAATTCTCTCATTGAGTTTTTTGATAGCCCTTCATATAGTGGAGGTGACACTAATCCGGAGTGTGGCCATTATCCCCTTTCCCTTGTGCCTTCTAAAGATTCTAATGAGGAAGTGGTGATGGTTCCTCCAATTTCATCATGACTAGGGCATTGGAAAACATACTCTGATGTCGATGCCTCATAGTAGCATCTCCACCCCCTTTTTTTATGATACCATAGCCACTATATCAGGATCGTCCTCTTCCACATGTTTGTGGTTTTTTGTTTTTAGTGCTGATGTGAAAATCTTTCGAGCTAGTGTGTTGGAGAAGTGCCAAACTTCCTAACTTTGACAGTAGGTATGCTTTTTTTGGGTGGTATACAAAATTTTGCTTTGGCCATGAATGGAGAATCTTCTTTGGTCAAAAAGGACAAGGTGATTCAACGCTACTACAATAACAAACTATGTCTAAATTAGAAGGATGGCTGGTCTTCATTCAAATGATGTGGAGTTTTGTCTTTCACTCTTCCATACTCTGCAATGATTATGTGTAACTAACTGGGGAACGTCTCAAACTCTGGTGCAAATAATCTTCAAGTGAAATGAAATGTAACAGTAATTGAGGCAAATGCTTGTCTCTCCCTTGTTCTATAAAATGGGTTTCAGGGCTCATTACAGGGGTTGAAATTTTAGGTCTCAAAAGGGTTAAGGTGAAAAGCTAAGTTCAGGAAGGAGCATACTGTAGAGAATATCAATCAATAGAACAATAAATTGTCTTGGTTATGGGTCATGTATGTATGAATCTTAAATTAGTTTTATATAAGCCATGTATATAAAAGAAAATTTTAGTTCTCGAGCATGTACTCTCCTATGCAATTCCTTTGCAAATTATAAATGAAAATGATCAATGATATTTTGTTCGTCTCTAGTTGTTTTAATTGGATGTGTGGATTTATTTTGGCTTCAATTCAAAGAATTGATTAAATGCTTAGATAAATTCACAAGTCTATGAGTGATGAGTACAAGATTTGATAAGAAGTAGTGTTCTAGATACAGTGAGTTGAATGCTACAAAGTAGTATGACAATAGTCCATTAATGTCTAAATTAAATGGCTAAATATTATTGGTTGTTTCATATGTGACTCCATTATCCCAATTGATGAAGCACTGGTCTATTTGTTAGGAAATCTTGCAAGTAAATGAACTAGTGATATGCCTAGCCATGGATTTAAAATGACAAAAAAATTCATTAAAAATATTTCAATTGTGAAGTATGAGTTTGTAGTATTCCCTAATTTCTAGCAAATAGGTAATAATTTACTTAAAGGTATGCTAAATCTTTAGTGAATTACGTTTATTTGCATTTAATAGGAATCGATCTATGTGTAAATGTGTTATCAATTAGATAAACATCACTTGAGCACAATAAGGAACACCCTCCTAGGTCTCACAAAACTTAAAGAGTAGGAGTGAAGGTCTTAGAATCCTTTACTCATGTGTTGGACACTAGCTTTGAATGTTCTTAAGCATAAGGGTTGGCTACCCTTTAGATAACTTCAAGGTTCTGCTAGAAAAAACACCAATAGATTAGTGACTCTGTTGGGGATAGAAGTTTGAAAAAATTATGATAGAAGATTGTCTAGCCTTAAGAGTCAGTAAAGTTTCAAAACCATAGAGTCAATTGTTCGGTGAATCTGAACATCTTGTTTAGATATTGAAAGTTCTTAGACCTAGAAGTAGTTTTGTTGCAACAATTTCAAAGAATTTATGTATGACTCTGTTATTGGAGAAGACCCGAAGCAAAATTCATCTTTGAAGGAGCTTCATACTACTTGAAGTTAAATCCTTTGTGAAGAGAGGTGGTGACTTTGTCTCAAGAACCTGATGAAGATTTGAAGAAAATCTCATATCTACAAATATTTCCATTCAAGAAGAAAAATCTATAGTAGCTACAACATATCTAGGTATTTTTCATTTTGGTTCTCAATAAGGATACATCTATATATGAAAACCATATTTGAAAGTCATGACAAAATTTTGTTTCCCTATTGAGTGAAACTAAGCACTAAGAAAGGGAATAGTAGTGATTGTTTTGCATACTTTTGTATTACTATATTGTAACCTCTATTATGAAGTAAAGTATGCAATATCTTTGAAGAAACTCATATAGAGGGTCTTAAGCAAGTTAAGATAGAAATATGCATTATAAAAGCTTAAGATTAAGTTGTAAAGGAAGTTTGAAGTACCCTGTGTAACTGCAATATTGATATCAAAAGGCTTGTAGAGATGTAAGAAAATGTATCATCAATATATGCATCCTTGTATGGTTCATAGTGCAACCATGGTTTGTGATCAGTAGCAACTAGGTTTTAGAAGAAGTTTCGGCACTAGAAGGAACATATCCATCAATTTCAGTGGAATTAATGGTTACCCAAATGTTATTCCACCCAAAATCAGAGATAAGATACCAAAATTCAAGGGTACAAAGAGTGATTCAGCTAATAAGAATCTATAAGAATTCAATAATCTAATGGATGATTATGAAGTTGACCATGAGGATGTGATCATGAGGTTGTTTGTTCAGTCTTTGAAAGGAGATTCAAGATATTGGTTCTTTGATTTACCAGTATGCTCTATCCATTCTTGGAGTGAGTTTAAAGTAGTGTTCATGGAGGAATTTGGTGAAAGAATCAATGCTAGTTCTTTTCTAAATAAATTTATGAGCATTGAGAAAGAAAAGGACGAGCTGGTCCCAACATTTAACTGGAGATTTGATAAAACATTGAGGGATATTCCTGAGGTTTTGAGACTAAGTGGTGCAATGTGTTTGGTTATTTATTTAGGAACTTTTGATAATAAGATGAGCTATCTACTAAGAGATAAGGATCCTAAAAACTTGCATTAGGCTTATGGGATAGCCATGAACATTGAAATAAACCAGAAATATGGAATGCAAAGGAGTCATTTGTCCATAAGTGTTTGTTTCCCTAAGATACCAAATATTGATGAAAGGTGTAAGTCAAAAATTAAAAATGAATGTTAGAGAACTTACACCCATATTGTTTCAGCTTACACATCATTCAATAATATTGATCACATAGAGTCCCAAACAAATTGTCAAGAAGTTGCATGCATTTGTGACCCTATGAGCTCTGTTCAAGTCCTCTCATGCATAAGGAAACATGAAGGAGAATCATCATATGATCTCTATGCAATATTTATAGATACTCTGGCTACAATTCTTGAATGTCACAAACCTAAAAAAATTTGGTATACATTAATTTATTTTATGAATCTTATGAACTGGGTTTGAGTGCTCTACCAAAGGAGTTGAATCTAGTTAGGCTTGACCAAGTGTGTGAATGCATTTCTTGTTTTGAAAAAAATAGAGATGATCATCAAAAGGATATTATGTTTTCAATCTACAATGATAATAATGTCGTTGCTTCATATGAGTCAAGCAGTGAGGTATCATATGAGGAAGAAGGGAGTAGAGCAAAGGTTGAAAATGAATACCTCAATGGAGCAAATGAAATGTATGGTTTCAATTCTTTTTGAAGAGTCCACTACATACGCTCCTATGGAAGACATAACATTGTGCAACCAATTTGAAGATTCTAAACATAGTGTTAGTGTTGATGAGTCCTCTTGCTATAATAACTATGATGCCATTGAATATGATCATTTCTTTGTTGATCATGATTATCCTCATAAAGAAGAGATCGAATCCTTTTCTACAAATAAGAAATATGCTGATAATGATGGAAACACATGTTTTTTTGAGGAGGAACAACTTTCTTCCTATGAAGAGTTTTTAGAATGTGAGTCAAAGATGTTAACTATAGAGGAATTGAATGAAGTTGGAAATCTATCTGTATGCTCTTCTAGTGATTGTAATGATTTTGAATACATTGATGATATGGAAGATTTAGATTTTCATGTTAAGGAGGATGAGGCATTTATGATAGCAATGAATGTAATGGAAAACCCCTTGTTTGATGAGCCTCCACCTTCACTAGAAATAAGAAATGATGATCCTTATAGGTGCAGAGATAATCCACTCTTTGTTCACAACGCTGATGATGCATTTGATACAAGGTTAGAATGTGGCCTTGAGCAAATAGAGCAACATATTGGAAAGTTCCTTGAGGGAATTTCCTATGAATGTTGCAGAAAAAGTTGAGTGTCATGATGCCAGCTACTTAGAGGAGTATGAATACTTTCAGTTCCCAGTTTAGTTGGGAGGTATTTTGGTGGAGCATGACAATGAGATGAAAAGCATGAAATGTTATTTTCAATATGAACATGTTTCATGTGATGAATATAACACATATGTGTCATGTGATGATGAGAATTTTTAGTTTATGCCTAATTATATAATACCAGATGACAAAGATTACACTGGAAATGGTATGCTCAACAAAGTTGTGAAAGATGTTAATGGAAATGTTTGTACAATCAAGCAGATTTCAATGGTAACCACATTTTTCTTCTTATATGAAGAAGGCTATACTCATTGTAGTGATATGGCAGAGGTAAATGTGGGTTGAGGGAGATCAGTTCCTTCAATAGATTGAATTTTGACAGGGGTAAGAATTAGCCCTAAGTTTAGTGGCCTAGTGCCACCAAATAGAATTGAAGTCGGGTAAATTTGCAAGGTGCATATTGAAAACTTGTACCTCAGGGGAAGGCTTTAGAGAAGATGGAGATTTTATCTCCTAGTTTAGGTTTTTGTGGCCTATGTAAAAATTGTACATATGTTAGGTATTTTGGTTGTCTTCTTGTATGGTCTGTTTCACCTGAGATCCTAGGATCTCACCATGCCTATGAGAGGCATGTGTCCCCAATAGGAGCCACTGATGGAACCCCTCAAAATTAAAAAAAATCTTTGGTTCCGTTCTTAAACTTGTAGTATTTGGTGTGGACCCTCGTTTTAAGCTTAGGTTTATGGTCCTCATCATTGTTTTAGGGTTTGTGTTGCCAAAACCTTTCCAAATTGACATACGAGTCTAAAAACCCTTAGGCATTCTATTTTTGCATTGACTTGTTTCTCCAGGTTTCCAATTGTTAAGTCACCTCTTGTGCCATCAAAATTGTTGTTTTTACTGGCCCCTTGGGTTTAGGTTTGTCGGTCACCAAATGCCCTTTTAAGTGCTTAATTTTTCCTATAGTTGGGCTTGAATTTCGTTTTTAATGCCTTTAGTCTTAAGTTTTCATGCCTAAGGGTCAAACTTCCATTGATCTAGTAATGGCCCCCTTTTAAAGTTAACATTTACGCCATGTGCAAATTTCAATTTTGAGATGATCGTTTGATCATCATAAGATAATCTCAATCATTCCATGTGCTCCCACCCTATTTTATTGTTTATTAAAACATTCAAATGAGCTAGTGGGTGGTTGCCATGTGTCATGTCAAACGATGGGACCAGTGCTTCCATAAGGTCAATAGGCAGATGTTGGAGAAAGATCAACGACAGATGTTTTGACACACATCTTCATCTAGGTCATTCCTCACGTGCACTTGCCTATTTTGTGCATTAAGGATAATTGCTCAAATAGGCTGGCGAGCACTGGGCATGTGTTGCCTACATGTAGTAATCCCAATATCTTCTTATGATTGGCGAATGATATCAAAAGCGAATCTATGTTGGTTGTTGGGTGACGTGGTCAAATCTCCACCACTCCCCACCGAACTTTATTTACTACTTATAAAATGTCACAGGGAAGTGGACGAGGTGACACCTTTCACTTCATGGAGATACTCGCCAAGCTATGGAGGAAAAAAAAATTTTATAAGGAGAGAAATCAACAGTTGATGGTGGATGACATGGGTTAATCCTGACCGCTCCTTACCATCCCATGAGGGGTCCACTTCTATCTCTAATTTCTCAACGGGCAAGCGAGCGACTACCACATGGAACATTTCAAAGGCTCCAATTAACTCTAGTGGAGAGGGAATGCTGCTAAATTTGGTCGAGATGGCACTATGATAAAAATAGCAGCATATTAGAACTTATTCTTTTGGCACGTGTTTGGGATTTTGACCATCAAATCTATCAGATGCTAGCATACATGGGAAGGTGAAAATAAATTAAGTCAGGGTACATGCTGATATTTTGAGATTGAATCAAGATCTCTCCCCACTGTCTTGTTGTGATGAGGTGCAAGTATATTAATTCCTATGGGTGAGCGGGTAAATGTGACACGACGTGCTTTATTTAAAACTAAGTATATGATTAACTATGCTAATAGAGTGTGTGTCTATCCACTTGAGCTTTTCTGAATAGGAAAATGCATTAATCACATGTGTTTTAAGCTTTTTCATAATTATTTTTTCTAATTGTAACTATCCGTTGATTTATCTTAATGTGTGATCAAGAACTGAGCTTCAAAAATCAAGCAACCTATTGCCAGCTTGCTTGCACAAGCTATTTCTTGAGAATTAATGGTTGGAACACTTGCATGGCTCAATATAGTGAGGAATTGATGGCCATATTTTTTCATTCAGAATTTGCATTCAGAGGTTGGAAATTAAGTTAAGTCCGAGAGAAGGTTGGTGAGAAATTTCAGAGGTATCGTGATAAACCTTTCCCTGGGTAAGTAGCTACTTGTACTTGCTCTTCTCAATTATTTTTATAATAGTTTGTGGGTTTTAGAATCCTAGGGTGGTGAGGGTTTTCTACAAAATTAGGAATCTTCTTATTCTTGTTCTGGTTATTGTGAAAATGAGTAAGTTAGGAGAGTCTATTAGGCTAGTCTGAAGGTCTATGAGACTAAATTTGCTTGAATCCAAGGACAATGCTCCTAAAGATGAAGTTGAAATATAGGGAGATCTCGAAACACCAAAGGGTAGAAGGGCACATAGGAAATTTAAGAAATATGGTGTAAGGAGTAATTACCACCTGAGAAGCTGAAATGTTTTAGAACTTGTCAAGTTTAAGTTGAAGGAGTTGATTTATTATGAAAAGAAGGCAAATAAAAGATGCAAGTATCGTAAAGCTTACCTAGGGAGACATAATTCTCCCGTTGAGGTTTTTGATAGCCCTTCAGATAGTGGAGGTGACACCAATCCAGAGTGTGGCCATTATCCCCTTTACCTGGCACCTTTTGAAGATTCCGATGAGGAAGCGGTGATGGTTCCTCCAATTTCATCACGAACAGGGAGTTGGCAAGCATACTTTGATGCTGATGACTTAGAGTAACATTTCTGCCCCATTTTTGTTTTTGATAACACCATAGCCACTGTATCAAGATTTCCCTCTTTAGCATGTTTTTGGTTTTTTCTTTTTAGTGCTGATGTGTTGGAGAAGTGCTAGGCTTCCTAACTTTGATGATAGGTATTCTTTTTTCGAATGGTATACAAAATTTTGCTCTGGCCATGAATGGAGAATCTTCTTTGGTCAACAAGGACAAGGTGATTCAATGATACTACAATAACAAACTATGCCTTTTGGAAGGTTGGCTGGTCTTCATTCAAATGATGTGGAGTTTTGTCTTTCACTCTTGCATACTCTGCAATGATTGCGTGTAACTAATTAGGGAAAGTATCAAACTTTGGTGCAAATAATCTTCAAATGAAATGAAATGTAACTGTAATTGAGCTTGATGCTTGTTTCTCCCTTGTTCTATAAAAGGGATTTCAGGGCCCATTATAAGGGTTGGAATTTTAGGTCTCAAAATGGTCTAGGTGAAAAGCTAAGTTCATGAAGGAGCATACTGTAGAAAATATCAATGAATAGAACATTAAATTATCATGGTTATGGGTCATGTATGTATGAATCTTAAATTAGTTTTATAGAAGCCACAGATATAAAAGTAAATTTTAGTTCTCGAGCATGTACTCTCCAATGCAATTCCTTTGCAGGTTATAAATGAAAATGATCAATGATCTTTTGTTCATCTCTAATTATTTTAATTAGATGTGTGGATTTGTTTTGGATTCAATTAATAGAATTAGTTAAATGCTTAGATAAAGTCACAAGTCTGTGAGTGATAAGTACATGATTTGGTAAGAAGTAGTGTTCTAGATACAGTGAATTGAATACTACAAAGTAGTATGACAATAGTCCATTAATGTCTAAATTAAATGGTTGATATATTACTGGTTGTTGCATATGTGCTGCATTATACCAATTGATGAAGCACTGTTTTATTTGTTAGGAAATATTGCAAGTAAATGAACTAGTGATACACCTAGGTATGGATTTAAAATGAGAACAAAGTTCATTAAAACTATTTCAATTGTGAAGTATGAGTTTGCAGTATTCCCTGATTTCTAGCAAATAGCTAATAATTTACTCAAAGGTATGCCAAACTTCAGTGAATTATGTTTATTTGCAATTAATAGGAATCAATATGCATATAAATGTGTTCTCAATTAGATAGACATCACTTGAGCACAATAAGGAACACCCTCTTAGGTCTCACAGAACCTAAAGAGTAGGAGTGAAGGTCTTAGAATCCCTTACTCATTTGTTGGCCACTAGCTTTGAAGGTTCTTAAGCATAAGGTTTGGCTACCCTTTAGAGAACTTCAAGGTTTTGTTGGAAAAACCACCAACAAACAACACCCTCGATTTAAATATTATATGATGAATATGATTATGAGACATTGTGCACAAAAATCATTTGTTGTGTTTGTCAAAAAGAGCTTTCAAGACATGCCAACATAATCAATGAGTTATGACAACATATGGAAAATGTCCCTCACTCACATCTAGCTTGTCATTTGATGCATTTTGGTACTACACTAAGGGGTACATGATCTTATTGGGAAAAATGTCAAGCTGAATTAACTAACCTATTGCATCAAATTGGAACACCAACTATTTTTTTTACTTTGAGTGCATCAGATATGTATTGGCCATATTTGCATGCACTAATTTATCAAGAACACAACCAACTAATCCACAAGAAGCACAAAAGTGGCGAAGAAAAAACATTATTAACTATCCACATACTGTGGCATATTACATGCACCTACGATATACACTATTTCAAAAGGAAATAATGCAGAAGGGAATGGAAGTAAAAGATTATTTGTCAAGATATGAATGGAAACATAGAGGAGCAACACATGTGCATGCATTTATATGGTTAGAGGGAGCACCAAATATAGACAACCTAAATTGGGGAAATGATCATGAAATAAAAAATGCACAAAAATATTTTGATTCTCATATTCATGCATGGAATCCACAAGGAGATCCACCCCAACGAAGGATGCAAGAGTCATGTTAACCTCTAATCTATGGATAAAAGTAGGCCTTGTAAATGGAGCCTTCGGATACATTCGAAATATCATATACAAACCTGGAAGTGCCCCACTAGATCCACCAACATATTTTATGGTTCAATTTGATAATTAATCAAGAATGCCATTTAAAGATGCATATCCAAATATAGTTCCAATTGCGCCAATACAAAGGATGGACTTAGAATCTCACCACCATTTTCATACGATCGCTATGAAAAAATGAAAACATGGAAGCAACTCACCTAAAGGAGAGCTGAGGAAGAAAGACTAAAATCTTTGGAAGCACAATAAGTTTATGTAATGCATACATTATTGGATATCATTCTTCTATTAAACTCTATTGATATAGCATGAAGATTATTTTTTTGATTTAATGTGAAATTCTCATTCAGTATTTGCAAAGAATAAAAATACTTTTTTCAAATACATGCTAAAGTAATATTTTACATACAACACTGTGGATGCTACTAGCTTAGATATCTTAAATAATTATACATCTATCTAAAATATGTTGAGAGATATCGGTCTCAAGGTTCCTATCTATTCTAAAAAATAATTAAACTTTAGGTGCCTCAATACCGATTTCTCTCGGCGTATTTTAGATAGATGTATTTAAGATATCTAATCTAGTATTCTATAGACATGCATTATCCTACAATTTACATTATAAGGATTAATATATATTTATGTAATTTTAATAAAAATTAGCATTAATATAATATTTTTAAATAATTATGTTAATACTATAATTAACAAAACTAACATTTAATTACGCTGAGAGGTGTATTACAATGGCATCCACCAAAAACCAATGTGTAAGGAAAACTCTTCGTCTAGAAATTGACATTCAAATGACATGCAAATCCATATCCACTCTTAAATCTTATCTTCTTATCTTTTGAAGAAAAAAACCACAGTCATTATTGTTAAAAGATTTAAATAAAAAACTTTCCTATGTAAATAATTTTATATTTTTAAAAAATACATTTTAAAGTATCGTTTTAGAAAATGAAATGATTTACATGCAAAAAGAGGAAAAGAAATAAAAAGATTTTTTTTATATCTAAATTTAAAATAAACATGAAATTTTATTTAATTCATTTGTATAGATAATCACTACAAGAAAAAATAAAATAGAAATATTGTTTTTATATCTAAATTTAAAATGAATATGAAATTTTATTTAATTTATTTGTATAGATAATCACTACAATTTAATTAATTATCTAAAAACTAAATTTTATATTTTTATAAATTGTAGAAATTAGAATTTAATTTAATTTTAGAATGAAATTTATGTTTTCAAGATATTATGGTGATTTCTCTTACAAACATATTAAAGAGATTCAAATCAAAAACTTCCCTATGTAAATTATTTTATGATTTTTTTAAATTAATTTTTAGGCCGAGAGATTAGAAATGAAATTTCTTAGCTTTAGCATCAAGTTTTTGCTTGTCTTTTGCTTTAAAAGATGCTTTGCCATCTTTCCATCATTTAGTTGCTTTGTTTATCTTTCTTTATTCATGTAGACTATTCGCATGAGTTTTCCTTTATTGCTATTATCTCTAAAACTCTTTATATAAGAGATCATTGTAACAGATTTTGATATTCAATTGAATAATATTGCAGTTGAACAATTATAATATACTTGCGTTTCTAACATGTTCGACAATAACTATGAATGAACTACAATTACAATTCGGTGAATGGAAAAGCTCTAGGAAAGTAGACAACCTGATGAAATCCAGACTTAGACATGGATTAAATCACCTGCGAATGAGTGGGCTATTGTGGGTTATTGAAAATTTTCCCTTGCCAACACTAAGGATTATACTTTCAATATCATCAAGGTCAAGTGATTGGAATCCCCTCTTCATTTGTCTAAAGCAACACTGACAAAATTTGATTATTTCTTACATGTAGTGCAAGGTGCATCCTCATTCTTCAGATGAGGAAGAAAATGGTAAGAAATTTTGTTTTGGGAGGAGGTCTGACATAACTTAATTCTCTAAAATTTTCAGTTTTTTCCTATTAAGGGTTTACGAAGTAAAGGTAAAAAGATTTAAATAAAAAACTTCCCTATGTAAATTATTTTGTGATTTTTTAAAATGCATTTTTAAACCAATAGGTAGTCACGCATTAGAAATGGAATTTCTTAGCTTTAGCTTTAGTTTTTTGCTTGTCTTTTTCTTTAAAACTAGTTCGATGCTTTGACATCTTTCCATTATTTAGTTGTTTTGTTTAGCTTTCTTTATTCATGCAACCTATTGGCATGAGTTTTCTTGTATTGTTGTTATCTCTAAAACTCTTTATATAAGAGATTGTTGTAACATATTTTGATATTCAGTTGAATAATATTGTAGTTGAAAAATTATAATCTACTTGTGTTTCTAACATGGCCGACAATGAAGACGAACTACAATTACAATTCGACGAATGGAAAAGCTCTAGGAAAGTAGATGACCTGATGAAATCCAAACCTAGACGTGGGCTAAATCACCTGTGAATGAGTGGGCTGTTGTGGGTGATTGAAATTTTGCCCCTACCCAACACTAAGGATTATACTTTCAATATCATCAAGGTCAGGCGATTGGAATCCCCTCTTCATTTTGTCTAAAGCAACACTAACAAGATTTGATTATTTCTTATTGCAAGGCGAATCCTGACAAAAATTAATTCTCTAAATTTTTTTAGATTTTTCTTATTAAGGGTTTATGAAGTAAAGGTTTGGTCTACTTCCTTAGCTTTTTTCTTTTAGCTGGGAAGTGTCTAGCTAAGATTCGTGCCAATGATCCAAATGTTCAAATTAGTCCAAGAAATCATCCAAATGCATCCACAATCAGAAGTACAGTACATGAAGCTCTTGAAGACATCACTTCCCTTTTCTATGATGAGGAGCATAATGAAATATATACAGGAAATAGGCATGGTTTGGTTCATGTATGGTCAAATTGAGGTACCCACAAAGCGTGCAAAGCAATGCATACATGATTGCTTAAGGATATGTGGTTGTAAGTTGATAGTAGCAATGCTAGCTATTCGATGTAATCCAAATTATGCTGCTTGCTTCCATTTATTATATATCAGAGTCCCTAAACATCAAGCATAGCTTACATAGAATAGGGCATATAGATTGTGGAAGTTCGATGTTTTCAAAACTTGTCCCTATAAATTTGTATTTTGAAGTACAATTCGTAGTTTCTACCATGTGATTGTTCTTAAGGTAATTTTACCTATGTTTATTTTTTTTTGCCTTCATGTAATTCTCAATTTTTGTTGGCTTATGTATTTTTCTTTGCCCACAAAAAGAATTTTTAGAGTTTCAATTTGAGTGTAACCTCATGGTTTTAGTGGAAGTCACGTGCCTTTCGACTTTGATGGATTCTAATTGGGGAATGTTTTTTTACTACATTAATTTTTTGATCTTTACGAAGTTAAAGCCAAATCAAGCACATCCATTAAGATGGTTGTATAATAGAAATTTTTTGTTTTATATACTATTTATAAAATTTTATATTTTAAATCTTTTCAATAACAATTTATAAATATTTTATAATGGCAATATTTAATAATAAACAAATAAATACTTTTTTCATGTAATTAAGTGTTCAAGTGAAAACTTTATATAATATTATTTTAATTTTAAATATAAAATTTACCTAAAAAGATAACTCTCAGCGTAATTTATATATATTAATATTTAATATATATATACTAATTTTATTCACATTAATAAAACTTACATTTATTTTTATTAAATCTAAAATGCTATAAAGACACTCGTTCATTTGAGATAAAATCTTTAGAAGGAGAAGATTAATTGTTTGTGCATGATTCTATTGAAAGCCATATGTTTGTTATTAAAGGGCGCTTTTGTACACCCTGAGTTGGCCTAATGGTGGAGAACTTGTACTCTTGAAAGAGAGGTCACAAGTTCAAATCCTACAGGGGGTAAGGTATGTACACCTCATATTGTGGAGCACGAGTTAGGTGCCTCCCTCAGATTTGGGAGTATGAGGAGTCCCATATATACTGTAAGCTGTGTAAGCTGTCTGTAGACCCAAAAACAGATTGCTTGGTATTCGTGGACTATAAAATAATAATTATTATTATTACACCTCAAGAGCTCACTGATGACGTCAGCAATGAGCGATTATTTTTCGATTATTAGACACTTGGATTCGCTCACGTTGTCTGTAGTGCAGATACCAGAGACTTGAATTTCGACATAAGTTTCACCAGCTGCGAGAGGAAAGGAAAATGCAAACGGAAACTTTTGCAAATCGTGTTTCGCCATTGATTTATGAGAAAAGGTATGTGGGGTTTGAGCTCTCTTAGTAGCTTATACTTTCTCTTGAGGGATTTTCTGGTTACAACAATTATTAGTTGAATCTTAAGACCCCATTACCCATACATTCCAATGCCATTGTCATTGGGATGACCATTCATAATTTTCTTTGTTACAAGGAAACAGAAACATAAATGCAATGGAAACTGAAAATCTCAAATTTTCTGGAAACCGTGTAAATGAAATTGTACGGAAACATTCGTGAAAATTAAAAAAAACAACACTATATCAAAATTACACCGAATTTTCAATTTCTGTGCAGAAAGGATAAAGTCTGTCGAAACATAGTTTTATATATGGATTCTCCTGCATCTTAAGATGATTTTACCTCTTTTCTGGGGCCTCCAATATTTTTCCCATTAATCAGTGGCGTTTTATAAGAGGGAGACAAAAGAAACCATGGTTTCTATAATTTCTGAAACCTGTAAACAAACAGTGCTACTAAACTTGAAAGTTGAAAGTCTTCTAAAATGAATAGGGAAAAGGGAGGACTGCGGCTGCTAGGCAGACGCAACAGTAAGAAATATCTCACATATTCAAACTTCTCAGTGATCTCTAGTAGAGTGCTGAACTCAATGGAGGATTCTCTTTTGACCTGCTGGGCTAATTTCAATCATCTTTTTCAACCAAATTCTATTGGGCAATTTCGCAATTCAGATAGCTAATTTGTCATTCTATAATGTCCCTTATTATGATATTCCTGATTTTGCCTTAAAATGATAATAGCTTTGTCAAAAATTATGAATTTATTATAATATTGAGATCGATAAGTCATAGCATAATTCTGAAAATCAATCATATCTTGATTTTTTAAAATGCTTTCAAATCTGCTGAATCAGAGGTTTTCATCCCTAACTCAGCAGTGGCAATATCAAGGGTTTTCGTCCTTAAAACTCTTAGTCCACCTTGGAGGGTTTTCATCCTCGATCAAGAATTGTGTTTTCTTCCAAACTTGATAACAGAAATAAGGGTTTTCATCCTTAATCTCTTGTGAACTTGGAAGGGTTTTCGTCCTCCCAATTTGCAAGACACTTCCTCAAATTCAAGACTGATTGCTTGATGTATTTATAGATTTATTGCTGTTTTCTTGATTGACCTTTGCTGATTGATATTTCTTGATGGATTGATGAGTAAAGGCTTGAATGATTAATTGCTTGTTGGCTCATTGATGATCTCTTCAAAACCTTTATATCTCATATATGAGGGAGTCACAACCTTTCACATTGGAAGGAGTCACACCTCTTCTAATCCGATCGCTGCCATAAGCTTTTAATTTAATCTTAATTAAATTCTTTTATGCTAGCATCTCCTTCATTGGCACCACCTATATTATTATTTACATAAGTCATTTTGGAAGCGGCTTTAATTCCTTTACTTCTGCGATTATTCTTACTCTTTGAACTCAGATGAAGTCAGCGGCCTGTTGTCTTTGGCAGAGCAGGACACATTCTTAGTCGACTATTATTTCTCAGTATGGTGAATTGAATCATTGGATATCTGATAAGGATCGAGTGCAAGAATACATGTTGCTGAGTTGCTCCAATCGGATCACTGATTGTTCTTGAAGCAGTCTTTCTGAATCTTTTCAATAGGCTTTCACTTTCGGTCAGGCTTTTCACCTTCTTTACATTATTTTGAAGAGTTGTTATCTTCGTTTCAGTTATGTTCTCAACAGCTTGGGTCTGGATTTTATTTTTATCTTATCATGAATGAGCTAATTGTACGTCATGAGATGAAGGCCATATTCCACTCGAATTAATGGAGTATCATATATACAGTATGAGGGAAAAACAAAACAAAGGGCCTCTGTTCTACAGGGATGCATCCTTACCCCTTGACGTCCCATCTTTATCCCCAATTCTGTTTTCCTATTCAAATATCATTTCTAAGAGTCTGCGTTGCTTCTAGATATCCTCTTTTCATGTCCTCACGTCTTCCTACCTCCACAGAAAGGATACTTGGAAGAACATATAACTAAACTCAAGATTAAAATGTACAGAAAACTGGCTACCCACAGGGACAAACTGAGGGGTAGGAAAGACATGTGAAAGAGCCTTTTACACTAGGAGATTTTGATGTACTGAATTTTTTTTGAATTCATCTCCTATATGGGAGTCTGAAACACTGATAGTCTGGGAATATCATATCAGATCCTAAAGGTACACGAACAGAAAGTCAAAGATGTTTCAGTTGAAGGTAGATTTAAATGCAATAAAATTGGAGTCTGATATATATAGATTTAAGAAGTATTTTGTTGAAGAAAGATTAGCTTGCGGTGGGGAAAGACATTTTTCTTTATTTCATCCCCACATAAAGAAAATGCATAGATTATTGTCACAATGTGGCTTGGCATGAGACCTGTGGCTGCCAATGAAAATCTTGGCATAGTTCATCATGATTCTTTGTTAGGCTCTATCAATATATGGGTATTTAATTTTATGGGATTTAATTGATTTGGAACTAATTGTCTGTACATTCAGAAGCAGTAGCATGATTGAATAACCTTCATTGGTAATTGCCTTGTTTTTAACTAGCCTTTCGTTGGCTTTATACAATTGAATCAATTAGTTACATGTCATGTGTTAAATAAGATTTCTTCAATTTTGTTCTATCATTTATTGTTTCTAAATTCTCTTGTATCTCTATCCTTTTGTTTATAGATAAGTTGAAGTACTGAAGGTATTTACTATTTTCTATTAAGGATATACTACGCCCATGTGGTAGATGATTATTACTTCCAATCATTTATTGTGATGCTTTCAAGCACTACCTAGTGTGAATTAACGGATCCATACCTTGTATCTTTCTTCTGCATGGCAGACATGATATTTACTTTATATATAAGATTTTGCTATTTCCCAGACAATGGGAACTGGACTGATATAACTAAATTTCAGTCTACAACTTTTTGCATGTTCATGTGTAAGATATGTGAGTGCAGAAAGCTAGTTAGAAATTACCAATGTAATCAGGTTTGAGTTTTCCTAGGTTTAGGGCGTGGGACAATGACCAGTCAATTAGCAGTCTTCACTTCCCTTTATACTCACCCTCATTTGACAAATCTTCTATTATTCTATTTAGTCATTAAAGCATCCACATAGCAATGGGGTTAGAGAACCAAAAGAATACTAGCAAGAAAATAAAATCCAGGATAAAAAATGCAAAAAACTAAAATGATTTAAAGACAGTATAAACTTCATCCACCTTTTCTAGATTAATGACACAAAATATGCCATAACAGAAGAAACATCCAAGTATTGAGTGAATTAATTAAAGATTTCTTTTGGGAAAAAGATGGAGTAGGATTGTATTATACTGTCTCCTTTTCTACTGCTCTTTTCATTTTCTCTTCTTCAATAGTAAATGATGTTTTGAATGATTTTGGGAGAATGTTTTTGTATCCAATGACATTTTTCTGTAGTTGCATGTTATTTTCTCCTTCCAGCTGCATGCATTCCCAATTCATATTTGCCTTGATGGGAATGAAAATCAAGGTGTCTCGAAGATCTCTTTGTTAATGCTTGCAGTGTTAAACAAACTGAAATCTACTCCTTTTTACTGCTGTCACTTATTGGACCTTTCTTTAGCATGATCCCCAAGGTACCTTTTTAGTGCAACTGCACATTTATAAATGATTGCGAATGGGATGATTTGTATCTTTCTCATGACAACTTGTGATTAAATTTTCATCTATTTATCTTGTTGGCTGGTCACATGTTTCCCATCTCATATGCTAACTTAGTTGCCATGTAAATGCCTATTTGGCTACTTAGGTTTGTTAGGAGTAGTGTGTCTTCAGAGCTTTTGTTCAGATTTTGGTTGTAATCTATTGTGACAGTTAGTGTGTCATCTGCATGGAAGAATACACTACTGTTCATGTGCAATTGGTGGACATTGATGAGTAATTATGGATGTTGCAGTAGCTTGGTGAAGTCCATCAGCACAAAGAAGTTTAGATGGTTTAGCTTGGCTATGGGTTTTCGGCACCTAGTGGTTAGTTCATTTTTTGGCATGCCTTATGCATAGATTACATACTCTGCGATTAATCACCGAGTGGCTGAGTACACTCCCATTTTTTGCTTGGGCGAGTACTCTCTACTTTTACTCTCAGCTTTGGATGCAAAAAAAATCACCATTTTTTTCAGAAAACTCGCGGAAAACCCTCAGAGTACTAGCAAAAAACCCTGGAACAGATGAAACATGCTTTTCATGCGCCTGTTTTCGCACGAGTTTGGCGCGTTTTTGGCGCATTTTGGATGTGTATGACACGACTTGGTGCTTGTAAAACCCTCGTTTAGTGGGCCTTACAAACACTGCATCCGTTGACGCGATTTGGACTGGTTTTTTGGTGCGATTTGGACTAGTTTTATTGTTTATGCTGCAGTGTCACCGGTAATACATTATCAATATATACAAACCTGTCGACTGATATTACATATTATCATACATAGTCGACAGGTTTGTGTGTATTGTGTAATGTCCCCATTTTTATGATGTCCTCTTTCAATTGGATTGATTTAGGCACACTTACTATTTTTAGTAAGTGCTATTTTTAGCAGGGGGTCTGGTATAGTACTCCAGTTAGTGGTGAGCCATCTTGAGTGTCTCAGTTTCTCTCCTGCTCAGGTTTCAGGGTGCATTACTTACTATTTTTGGAACTTACTAAAAATAGTAAGTCAATTAGGGTTGACCAATCTTGGCAGGCTAGCCCTAGTCAGGCTAGTCAATGTGCACAATTAGAGGATTAAATCACTTTGAGAGATTATTTTAATATTTGAGGCACTTTGGGAAATGTGTTTTTTAAAAGTGACTTTATAATGTTTAATTAAAAGGGGGACATAAGGGGACTCAATTAAAAATTAGACCATGGACGCCTAGTCTAATAACTTGAAGTTGTTTTTAAAGCCAAATATTATAATATTTCATTTGGGCACCCAAACTATGGAGAAAGATTTAAAATTAATTTAAAATCAAATTTATGGAGTTTTTGGAGGCAAACTAGGGTTGCTGGAGAAAACTTATTAAAAGTTCATTTTGGAGGATTTTTTCATTATGGATGTTTTGGATATTGTTGTGCTTGGTTTTGGAGCTTGGTTCTGGGGTTTTGTTGATGCATGTTTTATGACACAACAAACATTCTAGAATAAAGTGTCGAAGGATGCTCTATTCTCTCTTGAAAAATTGCCTTATACGCTAAGATTGCTGAAAAGATCGTACGACAATTCCAATGTTTATGGTGGTCAAATCTTGACAATGGAATCAGCTCAATGGACGTTGTGTATTTGTTGGTTATGACAAGGGGACTTACGCTTAACAAACTACTCTAAGGTTAACTCTTTATTTATTTTTTTGATTTTTTGCTTTGATGATAATAAAATAAAGGAAAAGGATAGGGTTAAAGGAGTTCTACTCTACTTCAATGAAATCAAGAGACAATAAAGACTAAGTGAAACTAATAACTAAACTTTGTTTTGCCACTCAAAATAAGGTAACACGTCATCTACGCAAAGCAAGTGCAATCTTCAAAGGTTTGTGCTTAAGATTATATTTTGAACAATACCATCAATCGAACACTATCATTTTGAATACACATCAAGTCATCCACATCATGAGTTCAGATTAGCTTTTCGCATCGAATGAACATCATTCATCCAAAGAAAGCATGAACAAATAGTTTCACCGAATCTTTATGATCAATCTATCATTCATTCAACTACTTCTATTGAATCTATGCCGAAAGAGAATATGTAACCATGCAACCACTTGATAACAAAGGAATTCAAATCAAATCATGCTATTTGAGCTTTATTATCATAAGTAGCCATTAACAACAATTCCATAGAACTCTCTCCCAATTATTCTAATCTCTCTTATTCTAGCTCTCTAATTACTTCTAATGATTTCTAACCTTTTCTCTGATCTTTCCCTAATGAAAATGAGAAAATGGGAGGGGTTTTATATAGAGTTTTTGAGATACAATGAATGGCCAAGATTACATCGGAATCAACGACAGAGATTAAAAGATAAAACCCTAATTAGTGTTTCCCTAAATACAATCAGTGAACTGCCAGTGAAGTGCCGTGAAGAGCTAGTCCTTTGAGTGTGCATCCTTATCCTGTTGGGAAGCATTGTATCAAATGAATCTGGAGACTATGGCGCTAACCTCCTCGATTGTGACAAGTGGCAACACACTAACCTTGTATTCTAACAGTTCTAGATCGCTTGCACACTCTGCAAAGACGGTTTCCCATTCTGATTCCTGCTTCTAAAAGGCATGCCATACAGACAAGAAATTGGCTGCCTTAGACAAATTCTGTTTGAGAACAGGTCCAGTGGTTAACAGGAACTTCTCCTGGATTTTATTCTTCAAATTTTCATGTTGCATATGATTCTTTCTGACAACATCCCTCTCTAATGCCTCAGCAGCTGTCTCTAAGACCTTGTCTTGAATTACCTTTGCTTTCTCTTCAATTCGAATAGATTCTGCCTTCACTTTCTCCACGACATCATTTTGTGTGATCAGTGCTAGGTACCGGCCATTAAAGTCATATGCCGCTCTTGCTGCAATAACTTTACCTTCAATCAATTCCTGTTTAGGAACCCCTTTCAATTTTCTGAGGCATGGAATGATTTTGTCTTGAATGTCCTTGGCATTTTCCCATGCTTCTGCCAAACTCGAGATTCTTGACAGTAGGAAAGATGACTGATCATATGCCAGCATTAATCTCTCTGCAAACACTACTGCTTCATCACTTCTGTCATTTATCCATTCTTTTCTTTTTTTGGCTGAAGTGATTTCTTCCTCAAAAGTCTCCTGCAAAGTATTCATTAGTGGAGGTCCTGTTGAACTGGCCTGACCAAGAGGTTTAGTCAGGTGCTGAATGTATTTCTTTAGACGCTCCACTTCCTTCTCACAATCCTTTCTTTTTTCTACTTCTTTTTCCAGCCTTACCTTAATTGTTGCAACTGAATTGTCCAAATCCTCCACCTCTTGCCTCTTTGTTGTTGGGCCCAAATTGACAGTGGTAATTGCATAATCTTGAGGAGTAATTTCCTCTCTTGTCTTGTCAACTCTCGACACAACAATCTGTATTGTACGCTGGCCTGCTTCATCTTTTTGAATGGTGGAAAGTACCTTGGCTGGTTTCTTCACAGGGGTTGTGTCTAGTCTGGCCAGGAAATCGGCCATGTCATCTTCTTCTGGCATGTCTTCTTCTTCAACTATCTTTAAGCTTTCCTTTAGCCAATCTGGAATGGTAGGCTGCTCTACAATGTCTTCCTCCTCTTGAATTTCCTATACACAAGGAGCACCCTGAATTCCCTTCAAGGCGGAAATCATTCCCTCTTGGAACTCGCCATCCACAACATTAACTTCATCATCATCTGATTGGAGAATCTTAGTGTCCGTAGGAGATGGCGGTTGATCTTCTTCTAGCTGGATGGGAAGAGGAGAAGGAATTCTTATATCTACCAAAGATTCATCAATATCCAATATGTCATTAATATTTGCAGATGTAGTTGAGCGGGGTGGCTTAGCCTTCTGCGTCTTCTAAATGAGCTCTTCAACTACAGCCTTGTCCTTGGACTTCCTTTTCCTTGAACTAACGTTTTCAACTAGCTCACTTCCTTGGGATGCCCCAGCGTTTGAGGAATAAGACTCTCCCTTGCCCATCAAATCATATGTCAGATCTACATTATTCCGCTGCAAATCCTGAACTTGTTGATCTACCCACCACTGAGAGTATTGGACAACAGGCCTCATGAAGGTGTCCAGGTCTGCAAGCTCTGGCTCAGACCATCTTATAGGAAGCAAAGGTCTACTTTCATCAAACCCTGGCTGAGTGAACTCACCATCATCTTCAACTTGATTCGGTATCCTGAAGAGCTCGGTTGTCCTTATCAGGCTAACTGGTAGTCGAGATCATATTCTCTTCCTGATGTCGAACTCATCATCAGTGTTTTCCCAATAATCTTCTAGCTTGACCTCATGCTTGTATTTCTTCCTTCTACGGATCCGATATGGTGATGAGGATCAAAATTATCCCGAGACTGATATGAATTGAAGGGATACTTTTCTATTTCCAGTCTGACACTTTCTGCTGCTTGGGCTGATGGGCAGGATTCTTCCATATTGCCAATGAAAAATGGGAATGTGACTGCCGCCTTACCCTTTGCTCTTTGGAAGTTCTGGTATGTTTCTAACTGTCTAAGAACCTCCAGCAATACCATTCTGTTAGTGGGAAAAATTGGAAGTCTGAATGGACACCCTGTAAAACCCTGGATCCAGATGTATGTGAATCTAGGATACTGGATATACCAGTATCCATATCTGCTGATGAGGCTTTTGGATTCATGAGATAACCTCTGATGTGCTCCTCCTTGCAACATTCTTGTTATATACATGAGAAATGCATCGTGAGCTCTTCTAAAATGTGTCTTTTCTGACAGCTGCAACTGAGGATAGCAGTTATATACTTTAAGTTCATTTTCCCCATTTCCCACCGGACCTCAGCATATCAATCTAGCATACCTATAAGCTCTTGCCAACATGTAAACAACATACGAGCTCATATGGAAGGACTTGGTGCTCTCCAAATTGACTAGTTGTTCGTGGATGTTATTGCTAATCATTCTTGCCCAATTAAACATTCTAACTCCAGAAACAATTTCATCTATGAAGACATACATCCACATTTGAAATAATGCACCTTGGGGGCTGCCCATTATTCTATTCAGTAGCAAAATTATATCACCATAATCCTCTTTGAAATCAGTTCGACGCAAAGTCTTTGGCATCTTCTTAATTGGCCTTGGTTGCAGCAACCATAACTTGTTAAAATTAGCTATGCATTGCTCACTTCTTTCTTCAAAAATTCTCCTTGTGTCTTCCTTGGTTTTATATGAGGACTTGTGGTGGCTGGGAATACCAAAGGCTTCCTGAATGGTGCGCTCTCCAAGATGTGCTAAGACTCCTGTTAGGAGCAACAATTTGCCTTTCCTCTGGATTATAATGTCTTGCACATTCCACCATTAATTTAGGGCACTCAACAGCTGGAGGAAATCCCGCTGCCTGGACAATTCCATTTCAAACCATCCGGCGAGCTATGGCTGTAGGCATGAGTCCATTCAGTCCCATCATTCTTTTCTTGAATTCTTCAAAATCTACATGTCCCATGTCAGTATCTTTGATATTCTTCCATTTCGAATTGACTTTGGATTCCAGCTGCGGTCCTTTACTTGCAAACTTCATTTGTTTCTTCTTCGAAGATTCGCCTTGTGTAGTCATCCACCTGCAGGAAAGAAAATAAATAAATTTAAATTTAATTCATATTTTCTCTCTCCTAAAGATATTAATTTTCAACTTGTGAAAATCAGATTTTAAAAAGTAAGCTGAAAAATAAGAGGAATGAATAAACTTCGCAAGAGTGCATAAAATCAAAGACAATAATGAATTCCATCAATCTTCATTTTGAATTCTTGAAAATTTTACTCTTTTCATGGCAATTCAGCTGTGAAGAATCCTGACTTTACTTTCGAAAAATCAAGCCAATTTTTCAGAAACTTCGCTCTTCAATTCCAAACCCTCTTTTGAAAATGACTTCTCTTCTTGAAAATCACTTCTCTCTTGAAAATCACTTCTCTTTGTAATTTCTTCTCAAGAAAAAATAAACTTGCTAAAAGATATGGTGAAAAATGACTTGTTGAATTGCCTTTTAAGGTTGAGCAATTGATTTGTTTTAGCAATTTCATTTTTCTTCTCTTGAGTTCTCTTCTTCAGCAAAGCAAGTTTCCGGATTTACGTCTCTTTTGTTGAGAAAGTTTCCAAATTTTATGTCTCTTCTCTTGAGTTCTAATTCTTTAGGATAAGTTTTGGAAAATAATAAAGATTTTCATGAATTTTTAAATTTTATTTTCCAAACTTATCGAATTTCTCCAAAATTAAAAATATTTAATTCACCATATGGCTAAGTTATTTGATTTTCTCTTTATTTTATTTTTTAAATTTAGCCATGGCGAAAATTATTCATCAATTTCATTGTTGGATGAAGATTTCTTATTTTCTCTCTCCTGAAGATCACTTCGTGTCAAATTTTAAACACTCTCTCTCTTGATATCAAGGTGAATTTTGTGTCGAATTCTTCATTTCAAGGCGAACTTCATGTTCTCTTTGCCATTTTCATCTTGGCATAGGCATATTTTATGTTGAACTCAATTTCTATCTCTTGAAATTGGACTTCTCACTGGTTTGCCATACTCTCTCTCTACAAGTCGGACTTTCTTAGCCTTGTTCCATTTATTTTTATTCAAGTGATCTCTCCATGGCAAACTTTCAAGACTTTTGTCATTTATTTTCATCTTATTTCCTCTTCACATTGCCCTCTTAGCATTGCGAACTTCCAAAAATATTTTCCAATTACTTTTCTCCATGGTGAACTTTCTTACTTGTTTTCCCTTCTATCTCCAAGGTTGGCGGACTCTAAAAACGTTTTTCCATCTTTACACTAAGCTGGGCGGACTTCAAGTCTTATTTTCCATTCATCATGGTGGACTTTCCACATGATTTTTTTTGACCTTTTAAGGTGGGTGGACTTTCCAAAGTTTTTGCCAAACTATTAAAGGTAGGCGGACTTCCTTAAGTCTTCACCAAATGACTTTTCAAGCTGGGCGCACTTTCTTTACCACTTGCCAAGTGTCTTCAAGGTGGGCAGACTTTCCTAAGTCCTTGCCAAATGCTTTTCTACGGTGGGCAGACTTTGTCAAGTATTTTTCAAATGTTATTTAGGCTGGGCGCACTTCCATATGCTATTTCCAAGCACCTTAAGATGGGCGGACTTTGAAGACTTTGTGCCAAGGAGCTGGGCGGACTTTCTTCTTGTCTTTCCATTTGACTTTCAAGGCTTCGGACTTTATAAGACTTCTTCCAAGTGTCATTGGCATGGGCGGACTTCCTCAAGCCTTTGCCATTTCATTTTTCCATCTCTCAAAGTGCTGGGCGGACTTTCACCAGCTTTTGCCCTTTCATTATGAAGCCAACTCTCCATACTTGGGAGATTTTCACCATGGATTTCAAACCTTTTATGAACTTTTCCAGATTTCTCAATGGTTTTCTGTGATTTTTTGACTGATTTTTCTAGATTTTCATTGATTTCTGATCTGGAAGTCTGATTTTTGATGATTTTTCATTGATTTTTTTCCATATTTTTAAATCAATTTTCTGTGATTTCCATTGGTTTTTTGGAACTTCTAAGTGGTTTTTTGAAATCCGGGCACTTTCTAAATATAGGAACCTCGCCGAAAATAGAAACTTTTTCCAAAATAGTAACTTTACAAAAATAGCCTCTAAAAAATAGGAAGTCCAATATGGGCCAAAAACGCCAAAAATGAAGTCCCTAAAAAATAGGGGGGTCCAGAGGGTCAATCCCCAAAAAGTAGGAGATATTAGAATTCGATGAAATGATAGTCGATCTTCGTCCCTCGAGCCTCTTTGAGTTCGTTTGCGGTGTTTAGGCACTGATTCTAACTCAAAATCACAACTTGGCTTTGGATGATGGCTTAAAAACCCTATCTCGAAAACCCTAAAGCAAAAGATCCATGAAAACGAAGCTCAAGGCAAAACCCTAACAGGCAAGCCAAGGAGGGTCCCCATTTGCAATGGGGCGATGTGTGAATTAGGTCAGAATAGGTTTGATATCGACTTGTTGAGACGAGAACCTTTGCAAGATCGCCTTTTCTTCGTGTGTGAAAGACCACATCAAGAGAGGAATTTGGAGGCTTCATACAGGAGCTTCATTTGAGCTTACAATATTGCAAGTTACAGAGTTTTGGAAAGAAGATTTTGATCATATTTTGAAGTTGGTTTGTGAGATTTTGGTTGGTGATAATATTGAAGCGATTTGGTGAAGATTAAACTTCATTTTGGTGTGTTTTAATCTTTTTACAAGAGACTTTACTTTGGACCTGAATTTGGTTTTTTGCTCATTTCTCATTATCGGTTGAAGATATTATTCTGGGTATTGATCCATTGGAAGGCCCTACTCTTGCCGAACGTTTTGAGTACTAGATTGTAATTTTTGGGTGAAGATTTGAATTTTCTAAAGCAGGTTGAGCTTCTCCAGGTGACATAGGGCTGAAACTGATAATTTGCTTATAATTCCTCATTGGCTTGAGATTTCATTCTGGGTATTTGAGATATCACTTCTATCTAGGGTGCCCCTTTTAGAGCAAGTTTGGAATTTTTTGGAGAAGACAATTATTTTCTAGACAAAATCGCCCCTCTTGAGATGGTACAGCCTTCTTGGGATTGCTGCACTTTTTTTGGTGGGTTGGAAAGATGTTCAAACAGGAGATTCTAGGACCCATTTGGCTGCTAAATAACTCTACACAGCTTAATCACTTCAGTTTGCAACTTGGGTTTAGGTGTGCTTGCAAAGGAAGCTACTTGTTGCTGAGAGAACTCACTGTCCAGGTCTGATATAAAGTTTAATTTCTGATTATTAAGCTATTTGTATGACTGAAACAATTATTGAAGAAATCAGAAAAAAATACTTGGTTCTGAAGAGTTATTTTCAGTTCTTATGTTTTCTTTATTTTGCTGTTTATGCATAATATTTCAAAACAATCATGCAATGTAAACCCGTTTCAAACTTCAAGAAAACAATCCAAACAACAAACAGCTTACAGGGAAAAAAACAGAAAAAATTTCAATTTGGGGCAGATTATTACATATTGATAATGTGTAAATTTTTAAACATTGAACAGTTTAATGAACATTATCATAATGAATAGTTTTAGTTTGCATATAGTTATACACAAATTTTAATGGTATTACCATATTACTGATATGCATACTTAATAGTTAAACAGTTAAACTTAATATTGATATGCATACATGATTGATGATAATATGATATCATGATACACTAATAAGTGAAACAAGAAACTTTGTGATTGTATGTGTATAGATATGTTTGTGTGCGTAAATGCATGCCAACTTGGCATCCTGTGTTTGTGTATAGATATGTATGTGTGCACAATGCAGTGTGTATAGGTATGTTGTAACTGAATTTTGCAAAAAGAAAAGTGTTTTTATAAGAAATTTTACTACTTTTTAAGTTGCCAAGTATTTGCCGAGTTTTGCCGAGTCAAAAATTTTGGGCTTGCTGAGTACTCTTTGAGTCCGAGTATGTAAACTATGGCCTTATGTTCTTTTGCGAAGTATTCGAGTGGGAGAAAGTTAGGATTAGGTGTGTTGTGCACCTTGCAAATCCTTGTAATCATATGGGATATTATTCTAATCATAGATTACAGACTTGTCGAGTTGGCAAGTACTCATGATTAAAAATGAAAAAACATGTAACTAGAGCATAAAACCACTACTCAACCAAATGTAGGAAAAACTCAAGAAAAGCAATGCAAAATCTCATTACTTGGCCTTCCTTTAGAAATTGCAACTGTTATCTTTGTTGCCTCAGCCATGTGCCCTAATTTTTGCTCTGTTGAAAAAAATGCCCATTGAAAAGCATGACTATAGACTCAAAAATGTGCCCTTGATTGGCAAAATGTGCTCCCTATATTAAGAAAACATGCTTGCAATTACAACTTTGTGCAACTATTTTTTAAAGGAATTTAAATATTTCTTAAGTTGCTGAGTTTTGTCAAGTTGCCAAGTTAGGGTCAAAAATCTGCCACCTGCAGAATTTTTGCCAAGTCTAAGTTTGTGAACTATGATTATAATGTCAGAATTAGCTAGGCATGATAATATTTCAATATTGTTTGTAGATGGATCCCCATGGAAAGGAGTGCCATCCTTTCGGGAATCCATGAGATTCCCATAAGCCACGTGCCAATTGAATTATGACATGCATAAAAGAACATTTATGTAATGTAAAATGTGTGAGGCATCTGTGATGTCCCCAGTTAATTTTCTCTCTGTCTTTGGTTACTTGCATATATGGACTATAGATTGTTAATGGTCTCTAATAAAATAATCAGTGCTAGGGTTTACTTCTGATTGCACTAATTTATAGCTGGAAATGAAACAATTAACAGCACCGTGCAATGGTTTACAGCTGGGAATGAAATAATAACAGTACTACTTTCAATCAGATTTTTGAATCAATGGAAAATTGTTATACTTGCATGTTTGACACCATTTGTTTCTCAAGCCCTTATGCAGCAAGTCTTATAATCTTATTCTGGCCTACAATCAGGTAAAATTCACCAGAAACTTACAAGAGACCCTTGTGGGGTATATAGGAATTTATCATCTGATATGACCTGTTTGCTGTCCTATACTCAGATCTAGCTATCCTGACCTGATCTGGGCGATCAAGGTCAGATCTGGTTGATCTCGCAAGTTTCTGAAGTTGCAATGTATAGGGATGGCCTGTAACAGCTTGGTGACCAGCAGTAAACCTTCCTGGATGGTGGGTGATTTGCAAAAGTGTCTGCTGTTCAATGGCAGATGAAGCACAGTGATCCAGGTGTTCTTATGTTTGCAACAAATCAGCCCTAGTATTCTGTAGCAAATGATGGCGATTAGCCTACAAATCTGGGTGAAATTCTTGGAAATCTGCCTGGTTTTGGTTGAAAGTGACCTCCCTCCAATGGTGCCTGTATGAAAGTTGATGTAAGCTTCAAATTCTGAAAATATCCAATTAATACCTCTGGCCAGCATACTGTAGTCTGTAACAATTACCGGAATGATTGAGTGTGAGGAAAAGTTTCCATCCTAACCTCAAACTTGCCTTCAAGGGTTTTGTCCTTGCTGGCCTCAAACACGACTGTGATTCAAATTGTGAACTGGAATTAGCAAAAGTCAGGTCACCCAAAAGAGCAGCCATAGCTTGTAAATATACCTTTCCCTTTAGGGCCTATGGCTCCCAAATTTTGGCGCCACAAATTTTAATTTTGAATTTATTTTGTAATTTATTATTTTTATATTTTATATTTATTTATTTAATATATATTTTCTTATTTTATTTCTATTTATTATATAATTTAGTTTTGAATTTTTATTTTAATTAATAATAATATTAAAGGCCAATGGAAATGGGGACATGACAGTCCTCCCTTCCCCAAATTGCTTGTCCTTCAGAAAAGATAAATTAGGGAGCTCCATCTGCTTCATGTCAACATCATAGGTCTCGTTAGTTTCTCTATATCTATCATTGTGAGACAACTTCCACCAAAGAAACTCATGCATGCACGGATGCATCAATACCATTGAATCACCAAGAGAAATCATGCCACATTGCTCATAACATCCAAACCCCAAATCTGTTGAGTGGAACAAACCCTGCCAAGAATCATCATGGAGTCTACTCCATCCAACTCTCATACATACAAACTTCCCTTTGATAAATCCTCCTACTCAAAGCATGCAAATATACTCCTTTAAGGCCAAGGACTGCCCTAAGAAATTACCACCTTGTTCATGTTGTACCCATGGGATCATCTCATGCGATGCAGTATCCCGAACACTCGCTCCATGACTATATCCCTAGGCTCCAATGAGTCCCATAATGTCACTGTGGGCTGGTCCCTCCAAAGTGTGATGCAAATCAGCTTGCATTTAAGCTGGAAATAAGTTATAACAGCCACAAGTCATGCAGAATTCCATCCAAACCAACACTAGGATGGCTGGGACGATGGTCTTCAATAATAGAAATCCTCCACTAGCATCACCTTGCAAAGAAACCCTCTCAATTTGCACAAATGTACAGCTGTCCAAACTGAAAACATTAAGACCAGCAATATAGAAATGATGTAACAGCTGCAAGTATGACAAATCCTTGCAAAATTCAGCAATGTGATCAAAGTAGAAGTAATGGATAGTGTAATGGTCCGGACAATTTTTTTTTTGTTTTTAGCAATGGGATTACAATTCAATATGCACCCGTTAAGGTTAGCATAAACCAAAACGATGCGGAAAGTAACTCTAACCAGAATGTACACCAGGATCCCGATGTGGGCAAGGTGTGAGCATTGGTCAGAGGATCTATGCAAATGCAAGTTGAAGGGAACTCTAACCAAGAATGCGCCTGTGCAGACGAGCATATGGTTAGAGCATCAATGCAAGATGAACAGAATGTAACCCTAACCAAGAATGGTGTCGAGTGATGGCGAGCATATGGATAGAGGGTCCCTAAATTACTCAACTGAAAGCAAATAGGCGGCGAGCCAGCCTCTTCCACTTATTCAGTGGGAATGTACAATAGATTAAATGCAAGATAAAAGAAGAATGGCTGATAGTACTACTAATAGCTTACAATATGTCAGAATGATCATTTAAATCTAGAGTTTTTCAAGTCTGCATTGCTGCAACTGTGTAGAATGTCTTCCAAAGACCAAATGCAACTTTCAATGCTCAATCCCTACCAAAGGGACAACTTCCTTAATTCTGATATATCAGACCTGCAACATAAAATGGTGAAATCTGCAAACAAACCCTCACTCAAATGCTCATATCTCGCTCTAATCACACCCTAATGTCATGAAATCAAGTGCAGATCAATCTATGAATGATGGCGCCCAAGATGAATGCCCAAAACCACTCCAAACAACCTCACTTTAATTTGCACAAACTCCAAGACTTCAGCAGAATGGTACGACCCTCTTAAAGGGGCGATTTTACTAGATAAAATCAGAAACAGCAAATAAAAATCTACAAATTTGCAAGATGGGTCACCCCAAGTAGACAAGATGATAGGATGAACACCCAGAACAATATCTTTTTGTATTTTGGATTTACAAATGAAAACTGCCTACAGCTATGCAACATCAGCAACTCTGAAACATGACAAAATGCTTGAATAACATCTACCAAATGCAATGAAACTCAACTACAATGCAAAACAACCAACTACAAGCTAACCTCTCAACTAGTTGCTATCTTTCAAGCAAGAAGATGAGCCAATGCTAGGAGGTGTGCTTTCCTCGAAGCGAGTGCCTGAAGACAATTCAGCAGCATAATGGTGTAGTAGACAAAATATACCAAATGAAGAGCTGAGGCCCGATTAAATAGACATGAGAGAATCATCTAGAAGCTTTAAGAAGGGCGTCCAAAACCCTAATTTCAAATTCAACATTTCCCTCCAAAAGATGGCGTCCTTTTTCACTTAATGAAATATTTCATTTTAAAATAAAAGTCAATCCCTCAAGTAGGCGTCCTTTTCATTAAGCTCAATATTTGACTTTTAAAAATATGATTTATCTCTCCATGGCGCCTTGACCCTTTAAGTCCCCTTTTTAAAAACAACTTAAAGTTGTACTGCTAGGCAAAGGGGGATATAATATTAAAATATAATATTATAATGAAAATACTTATCTCTCCAAGAAATATGCGCCCAAGGCCAAAAACTGAAGTGCCAGCTGAACCAACTGAAGAAGAAGACCAACTGAACTGAACCCAATCTGTCCACTGCTAAAAATAGAATTTACTAAAAATAGTAAATTCATGAAGTTGCTCGGAATGCCAAACTGAACATACCATTGGGAAGCTCTCTGAAAACCCAGAAAGAATCAACAATCAGAATTCCAAACTTCAAGCAACAATCTCCTCAAAATTAGGAAACCCTAATTTCACCATCTGCGTAGCCTACGGGTCTCCGGAATAGGCCAACGGTCAACAGAAACGGTCACATCTGAGAAGGGGACATTACAGATAGCTATACAAGGATTGAAAACTCTCCATTAGCCGTCACCAACTAGAAAATACTCCTTCCCATGATTGGGAATCCTTGCAAAACAATTTGTGTGAGTGCCATTGACGTAATGGAGTGGCTGATAACAATGATAACAATAGTTTTAGGGCTGGAAAGTAGGTCCATAGCTGTCTTGGGAGTGTTTACACTCTCATATGATAATAACCCTTCATCACCTCTCGTCCCTCTCTTGCCCTATCGGTGATATTTTGTACAAATAACCCATTGCTCATGTGGTGCTACCCTTGCCTTCATGTGAACTTCTCCTCTTATCACTATACCATGGGAAGCAATTAAAATAAGCAATGGAAGAATGGTATAGCATGTAATGCCCCCTCCTTAATGCATTTATTTAGTGCTGAAGATAGACTGCTGCAATTTCCTTAAAGGATTAATATAAAATAAAAATATAATTAAATTTGTTTCCTGTTGATGTTTAGCTACGGGCCTCTACTTCCAGCCGTGATTTCCATAAGGCAATAAATTAAATATAGCCTAACGGCTGTTTATTTATTGGAGACATTTTAGTGAAGAGGCGCTTCACTTAAATGTTAAATAATATTTGTTATTGTGGCCGACTTCACCTTGATATTCGCCACTCTTCATGTGAGTTGCATCCTTCCATTGGTGGCCGACCTTTCCTCTACCAAGGGATGCGATTATTGGTGACTCTCTCTTCGATTGGTATATAAGGGAGGTGCTGTTCTCTACTTCATCATTCATTCTATTCATTGTCAAGAAGTGTAAATTCATCTACAGCAAATAGTCGATATAATTGAAGGAGTTCGATATTATTGTGGAGATTGCATCAAGTGTGGTGTTGTTTAATTTGGCCTTGTATTTGGCCTCATTGTAAAAGTGAATTGCTGTTCATTATTCAATAAATAAGAGATATATTGTTGCTGGGTTTTTCTCCCTCAAGTTGGAGGGTTTTCCCAAGGTATATGCTGTGTCTAATTGTTTGAAATTGTTCTAAATCTGCTTATTTAATTTCCGATCCTAAAACTAACATGGTATTAGAGCGGGTTTAAGCAAGATAGTGATTAGATCTATATAAGCAGCATTATCTTTCTCCATTATTCTCATCCTTGTGTGTCTATCTTATATTCGAAAATGGTGAACAGTCTCAAGGTTGGAGATAGACTCGAAGGTGCCTCTAACTTCACCTCTTGGAAGTTTAGGGTTCTTATTTCATTGGAAGAAAATGAGATTCTTGAGTTCGTGGAGAGCGAAGTACCCGAGCCTTCCGATAAGAATGAAAAGACACAATGGAGGAAGAATGGCACAAAGGCCAAGAAGATATTGGTTGATTCTGTGAAGGATCACCTTGTGCCTATTATCTCCAAGTTGAAGATAGCGAGAGAGATGTTCAAGACCTTGGAGGGATTGTATGAGATCAATAATACAAGCAGAGCTCTTGCATTGAGGCAACAACTTCATCACATCAAGATGGCGAAAGGAGATTCAGTCATCTCCTTCATGAAGATCACCGAGTTGAGAGATCAGCTTTGTGCCCTTGGTAATATGGTTGATGATAAAGATTTAGTCATGTTGACACTTAACCGTCTTCCTCAATCTTGGGAGCCATTTATCCAAGGTATTAGTGGAAGATTGAAGCTACCAAAGTTTGATCGACTCAGGGTAGATGGTATTCAAGAGGAATCAAGATTGGCAACAAGAGGTAATGGACGAAGTTCTAACAATGAAGACAATCATGTACTTGCTGCTCAAACATTGAAGAGGAAAGGAAGAGAAGGAAGGAAAGGTAATTTCAAGAGGAACAGAGATAGAAGATCGGATGGTGCTCCTGAATCTAAGAAGAAGAAGGATCTCTCCCATATACTGTGTGTTAGATGTGACAAGTTTGGTCACTATGCGAGAGATTGTGCAACAAGACCAAAACAACATGCTTCTACCGCGGATGTGGACGAGGTCTCTCCTCAAAAGGATTCAAGAGACAATTCAAGTGGATTTCTATTTATCTCAGCCCTATCAAGCAATGCTCCAACCGATAGCAGCACATGGTTGATTGATAGTGGCTCCTCTCTTCACATTACTGGATTTAGAGAACATCTTTCAGATTTGGTGGAGAGAGATACCAACATTCAAGTCATAATTGGAGATGATGCATGCTATTTAGTGAAAGGTGCTGGAGCCTCCTCTCTCCACCTAGATTCTGGCATCTCTCTTCATTTGAGCGATGTGTTGTTCGTACTAGGTATCAAGAGGAACCTTGTATCAATTTCAGCCTTGGAGGACAAAGGATATTAAGTTGCATTTTCTGAAGGAAAAGTTCTTGCTTGGCTGAAGAACTCTAGCATCAAGTCAGCCCGAGTGATTGGTGTTCGGCAAGAGAGTCTTTACAGACTTTCCATTCGTCCAATGCAAGCTTTGTTGCATAATTCTACCTTTTCAAGTGAGCTTTGGCATAGAAGACTTGCTCACCTTCATTTCAGAGCTCTTCCATCCCTACAGAAGATGGTCATTGGCCTTCCGAGACTCAGTTAGGAGCATGATGGTACATGCTGAGGATGCGCATTGGGTAAGAATACTAAAGGTCCTTTTCATAGTAGTGAAAGTAGATCAAAATACATTCTAGATCTTATTCATTTTGATTTGTGTGGTCCAATGTCTGTTGCATCCTTGAGTGGTTTCTTGTATTATGTAATTTTCATTGATGAACTACTCTAGAAAGACTTGGATTTATTTCTTAAAGACTAAGGAGTCTGAAGAAGTACTTGAGAAATTCAAAGAGTTTAAGGCTCAAGTAGAGAATTTATCCGGGAAGAGGATCAAAGTTCCAAGATCTGATAACGGAGGAGAATACATCTCTGGAGGCTTCTATAACTTTTGTATCGAGGCAGGGATTAAGAGGGAGTTTTGTGTCCCTTACAATCCACAACAAAACGGTGTTGCAGAAAGGAAGAATAGATCCATTGTTGAAGCAGCTAAAGCCATGATCCATGATCAAGACTTGCAAACCTTCCTTTCGGCAGAAGCATCTAGAACTGCAGTGTATGTTCCGAATCGGTGCCCTCATCGTATTTTGGAGAATGACTCTTGAAGAAGCCTTCACAGGTGTGAAGCCTGAGATTAGTCATTTGAGAATCTTTGGTTGTCCTGTTTAGATCCATGTACCTAAAGATAAGAGATCTAAGTTGGAACCATCTAGCAAGAAAGTAATATTTGTGGGTTATAGTGAATCTTCAAAAGCCTACAGGATTTACATTCCAGTTCAGAAACTGATAGAGATGAACAGGGATGTCACTTTTGAAGAAGATGTTGCATTCAAAAGATCTAAAGGTTCATACATGGAGATAGATAATGAAGACTAGGAGACTCCTCAGGCCATGGACGTTGATCATACTCCTGAGATTCGGAGGGGTAATGTCCCCATTTTTAGCACTACACTTTCTAGTGATTGTTAGCCTATTCCCAGATGCCTGTAGGCTAGTCAGAGGCAGAATTAGGGTTTCCACTTATGAGGAGGTTTTGAGGTCTTGCATGCGAGAGTTTTTTAACACATGTCTGGTGGAGCTTTCTGGGTTTTTGGAGAGCTTCGCGATGGGGTAACATGCACGACAAGTAATTGAATTGCATTCTCGGTTGCTTTTGGAGGCTTGCATGTTGGAGTTTTTCAGTTTTTATTTTGGATTCCTTCTGGGTTTTCAGAGGGCTTCGTGTTGGTGTGACATGCAACTGAATCAGAGAACTTTCTCAGACTTACTATTTTTAGTAAGTTGCGATGACTGCTCAAAATGTGGAGAAAATGAGTTTGGAACAACTTACTATTTTTAGCAGTATGCTATTTTTAGTAAGTACTATTTCTGGCAGTGCTATTTTTAGCAGTAGTTCGGCGGTTCAGTGCAGTGGCTATTTCTGGCAAGTTAGTTTGAGCAGTTTGGTCTCCAACAATCTTGGAGCTTGATTTGGCAGGTTTGGTGACTTAAGTGATTTCATAATTTGATGATAATATTTCCTATGCTGAAAAAGACAATTTTATAAGGGAAATAATAAGTGAAATATGTGCTAAGGCAAAAGGGGACACCCAGCTAGAAGACATTTGAGTTTAATTAAATATTTCACTTAAATCTTTTAGTGAAATATTTGCAAGTTATAAAATATTTCTCTTGAGTCTACCTTGGACACCTTTTGGAGATATATTTGCATTTTATTAAATTATATTTCCTCATATGGGTTGGGAATGAAATGCAAATGAAATTTGGAGAAAAGGTGAAAAGTGAATTTGATTTAGGCACCCTAATTGGAGGAAAAAGAAGATTTGAATTTGGAGACAAAAAAACTATAAATAAGAGTGATGGGCTCTTTGTTTTGCATCCATGAAGAAATTATAATGTTATGTTGCTGAAATGATTTTAGAGTTGGCTTCGAGGAATGCATACCTCCTAGTTCTTGCAACCTTGGTTTTGTGCTTGAAAGATAGCACCTAGCTGAGTTTCAAAGATTGCTTCTCATTCTGAGAGTGCAAATTGAGCTTCACAGTTGGAGATTTTGAGGTTTATTTTCAGTTTACAGTTGCTGGTTTTTGTAGTGCTGAAAGTGATTTTTGAACATAAGTCATTGTACAAATTTTATATTGTTATGGGTAGTTTTCATTTGTCATTGTCATCCTTGGGCGCCTCTTTTTGGAGAGTTTTATACTTTAATATGCAGATTTGGATTTTATTTTGCAGAAGTCGCCCCACTTGAGGCCATTCTACTTTATCATGCCTGACAAATGTTAAGATAATTCATTGAGTAGTTGTTGCAGCTATTTCTTGGTCATATCTTGGTCGCCATCTACCTAGGAGTTCATTGCATTTGGTCTCATGTCATTTGGAGTAGTTTTGAGGGAGTTATGAGCATTTTAGTCATTTTGGGAGTTGCTAGTTTGCATTTTCAGTTTACTGGTTTAGTATAGCAGATTGTAGTAGTTGGTGTTTTGGGCTTGTTTTTCATGGTTGGGAGTCCTTTAGAGTTGGAGAGACATTCTATAATAATTGCAGCATTGAGACACTTGAAATACATTGATATTGGCAGGAGTTCTATCATTTTGTAAGGATGCACAGTAGTACT
Source organism: Sequoia sempervirens (assembly GCA_007258455.2). NCBI lineage: Eukaryota > Viridiplantae > Streptophyta > Pinopsida > Cupressales > Cupressaceae > Sequoia > Sequoia sempervirens. The sequence goes on along the minus strand of VDFB02346763.1, from coordinate 66,336 downwards.
GTCAACTACTTTCATTTCTTGCTAAGTTTCATTTAATTCCCACGATTGTGGAAGAGATTGGCCTTTGCTCAGTCTTAATTGTATTGCATTTGGATCCTCAGCACCATATGTTAGCACCTCACCCATCACGGGTCTTGAGTGCACATCCTTGGTGTTTGAGTTACTTTTAGTATTCCATTTTTATCAATAGATTCTCTGCCATATGGTAGCACCTTACCCACCTTAGGTTTGGAGTGCACATGCTTGGTGTTGAGTTTACTTTTCAGCATTGCATCATTTTCAGTTGTTCCTCCACCATATGGTAGCGCCATACCCACCTTGGGTTTGGAGAGCATATACTTGGTGTTGAGCTTTCTTCAGCATTGTATTTTCTTTAGTTGCTTCTAACAACCCTCGGTGCCATATGTCAACACCAATCTCATCCTAAGTTGTGTGTGCATTCTTGGTGTAGAGTTACTTTCCAGCAGAGTTTGGTTTTGGGCTAACCTTAACAGGTGACTGTTGTGATTGAGCTGAATTGTTCATTGAAAAAATTGGGAAAAAATTGGTTCGGTTCATTACAGAGTCTACTGAACCAGAAGAGGATAGTGATCCAGTTGAGCCTTTGGATCTAACTGATGGGCCAAGAGATATTGTCATAGGTCGAAAGAGACCTCTATGGGCTAGGCAAACAATGCAGGAGGCAAAAAAGTTTGCAGCTCCTAGAGGCACATTCAGAGAAAGCAAAAGACCTCAGCAGTTTCCAAGCTATGTTGCATTAATGAGTCATATCATTGAATTTGAGCCTTCCAATATTGAGGAAGCTTCAAGTCAGCAAGTATTGAGAGATGCTATGGTTGAAGAATATCAATCAATCATCAAGAATGATGTTTGGGATATTGTACCAAGACCAGAAGGGAAATCTGTTGTATGTTCTAAATGGCTTTTCAAGATCAAGCATGCGGCTAATGGAAGCATTGAGAAGTACAAAGATAGATTTGTGGCTAGAGGATTCTCTCAAAAAGAGGGAATAGATTATGAAGAAACCTTTGCTCCGGTTGCTCGTTATACATCCATCAGGACCATTATTGCTATTGCAGCAGCTAAAGGATGGAATCTACATCAGATGGACGTGAAGACAACATTCCTTAATGACGTGATTGAAGAAGTATACATCGAGCAACCTGATGGCTTTGAGATTCATGGGAAGGAGTTTCATGTTTGTAAATTAAACAAGGCTTTGTATGGCCTTAAGTAGGCTCCTCGTGCTTGGTATGAGAGGATTGATCGATACCTGATGAGCTTGGGCTTCTCCAAGAACGATGCTAATTCAAATCTTTACTTCAAGGTAGTTGATGGTGAGGCATTAATCTTGGTTCTTTATGTTGATGATCTATTTCTTACTGGAGCATAATATCTCATTATGAAATGCAAGGAGTTAGCTTCTGATTTTGAGATGAAGGATCTAGGATATATGCATTACTTCCTAGGATTGGAAGTGTGGCAGAGACCCAATGAGATCATTTTGAGTCAAGGGAAGTATACTATAGACAGCTTGAAGAGATTTGGTATGATGGATTGCAAATCCATGTCTACACTGATGGAAACCAATTTGAAGAAGTTGAGTGTGTCTACAGCTAGTTCTGATTTGGTGGATCCCACTATGTACAGGAAGTTGATTGGATCATTGATGTATCTAGTCAATAATAGATCAGATATTTTCTATGCAGTGAGTGCACTTAGTTAGTTCATGTGTGAACCAAGGAAAATACACCTAGTTGCAGCTAAGCATATCTTGAGATACCTGCCTGGCACAGTTGGATATGGCTTGAGATATTCTTCCAATGTAGACCTAAAGTTGCAAGGATATTTTGATTCTGATTGGGCAGGAAGTGTGGCTGATAGGAGGAGCACCTCTAGATGTTGCTTTAGTTTGGGGTTTGTGATGATTTCTTGGTGTAGCAGGAAGCAGTCTTCAGTGGCACTAAGCACTGCAGAGGTAGAGAATATTGCAGCATGTGTAGCAGCTTGAGAAGCAGTGTGGCTTCGGAAGCTCCTTGCAAGATTGTTTGGACAATCATTGGAGCTGACTGTTATTCATTGTGATAATCAAAGCTGTGTGAAGCTTTCTGTCAATCCAGTGTTTCATGACAGAACAAAACATGTTGAGATCAAATACCACTATATCAGAGATATGGTATTGAGGAAAGCTATCCAGTTGAGATACATTTGCATTGATGAGTAGACGGCTGATATTCTCACCAAGCCTCTCTCCAGAGTAAAGTTTGTGCACTTTCGAGTCAAGCTTGGAGTTGTGGAGAATGAAGCCCTAGCTAAGAGGGAGACTCAACATCAGTGATCTTCTATGATTTGCTTTAATGCATCTTTCTCTGTGATAGAGAAATTTGAGGTGAAAGCCCTTGTTAATGCATCTTTCTTTGTGAGAGAAATTTGAGGTGAAAGCCCTTGTTTCCACCCTCTGGGAGTAGTCATGGTGGATGTCATGTTGAGTGACTCCATGACAACATCACATTGAGAGACTCCGTGATGATTTCTTTCTACTTGTGTTTATCCACCCTCTGGGAGTAGCCATGGTGGACGTCATGTTGAGATGACGACATCACGTTGAGTGACTCCGTGATGGGCACTTGTGCATATGTTCTTTTCCATACATGGGAGTAGCCATGATGGACAATATCACGTTGAGTGACTCTGTGATGAGCTCTTTCCACATATGGGTGTAGCCATTGTGGGTGCCATGTTGAGAGACTCCATGACATTGGATATCTGGAAGCATTCCTCCCTAGCTAAGAGGGAGTGTTGATGTTTAGCCGTGGGCCTCTACTTCCAGCCTCGATTTCTGTAAGGTAAGGCAATAAATTAAATATAGCCTAACGGCTATTTATTTATTGGAAACATATTTTAGTGAAGAGGCGCTTCACTTAAATGTTAAATAATATTTGTTATTATGGCCGACTTCACCTTGATATTCGCCACTCTTCATGTGAGTCACATCCTTCCATTGGTGGCCGACTTTTCCTCTACCAAGGGACGCGGTTATTGGTGACTCCCTCTTCGATTGGTATATAAGGGAGGTGCTGTTCTTTACTTCATCATTCATTCTATTCATTGTCAAGAAGTGCAAATTCATCTACAACAAAGAGTTGATATTGGAGTTCAATATTTATCTTCATAGAGATCGATATAATTGAAGGAGTTCAATATTATTGTGGATATTGCATCAAGTGTGGTGTTGTTTAATTTAGCCTCATTGTAAAAGCGAATTGCTGTTTGTTATTCAATATATAAGAGATATATTGTTGCTGGGTTTTTTTCCCTCAAGTTGGAGGGTTTTCCCAGGGTATATGCTGTGTCTAATTGTTTGAAATTGTTCTAAATCTGCTTATTTAATTTCTGATCCTAAAACTAACATTTCCAACCAAGGGGACACTTGAAGAGGTGCATCTATTGGGGAAAAATTCTATTTAAAGGAGACCGAGCAAGGAGAAAGGATCATGGAAAATATATTTTATATCTGATTTTCATCCCTTGTGGAATGTGAAACGTGGTTCAGCCAAAAGAGGACGAAAACCCTCAAAAACTAGAGATTTAAGTACAAAAACCCTTAATTTCTTTTGCGAAGTTAGTGGATGAAAACTCCGAACTTTAGACAGAATTAGGAAACATTTCAAAACAATTATACAAGGAAGCTACAGATTGGAAGAAATATTATAGCAGAATATAAGTTTAATAATTTTAAATTTGTATTAAGCTTTAAATTCAAAGTTAATATTTATCAAAATTATAAGTTTGAAGTTAACTTAATTTTTATAATTAATTATGCAAGTGTTATTGTTAATATGGAATATCTATTTAAGGCAAGAATAAGGAATTTTTAGAATAGGACATTAGAATTGCTATTAGAGCAGTAGTCTTGCCAGCCTGTGGGTCTAAAAAATATAGTTTATGTTGTGGAGCCAAAAAGATTAATGGGCCTTGGAGAGAGAAAAGAAAAAACTAGAGGCAACATTACAAGAGGCTAGCAACCAAATTAAAGGTAGAGGAAAGAATAAAATGGTCGATTGGGAGGTAGAACGAGAGAATGAGTGGAAGTGCAAAGACAAGAACAAACAACACAGTTGCTCCTTCAAATGCTTAAAAATATGACTAATACAATTAGATTCCTCAGGCCTACACAAACTAATGGAGGTGAAGATAGTAATTCAAATCATTCAAGGTTGAAACACAACAACAGAACTCCACTTGGATCGCCACCCAAAATCACACAACCCACATTCTTACCAAGAGTTATATGAATAATATAATTAGTTCCCTCTAGCCTACACAAACTAATGGACGTGAAGGTAGTAATTCAAATCATTCAGGTTCGGAACACAACAATAGAATTCCGCTTGGATCACCACCCAAAATTAGACAACCCACATTCTTACCAATAGTTGAGGAGCCACATGAAGAAGAAGAGCCAAACATGGCAACAAATGACTTTGATGAGTGCATAGATGCATACTCAAGACTTGATCCAAATCTTATATTTAAGACAAATTCAATTTATACAATTTCATAATGCAAGATCAAAGAATATTTTAAGAGGAGAAAAAGACAACCCAACAAAGATCTGCAACAAAGATTAAACAAGTTGACTATCCCCACTTCTGACGGTTCAAGGAAGGTCACTGCATGAGCATGGGTCCAAAAACTAGATACCTATCTCTCTCTTAACCCCATGATAGAAGATGAAGCAGTTAAGTTTGCCATCCTTCACTTAGAAGGGATAGCACATGAATGGTGGTATCATTGGCTAATCACCCAAGGGCATCAACAAATCATGACATACAATGACTTCACACAAAGCCTTATAGACAAATTTGATAGAAAAGATGCATAAATACATTTTAAAGAGTTTATACGACTAAGGCAGCAAGGTACAATAGAAGAATATGTAACAGAATTTCAAAGGGTTTCAGTCATGGTGCGAGATATTACTGCGAAGAGACTTAAGTTTTTATTTATTGAAGGGCTTTCAAAGTCACTTAGGTGGCTGGTCCGAACTTTTTAAAGATCATTTCTACAAGATGCTATTCAAAGGGCCTTGAAATTGAAAGATACCACATCTAGGAACAAGACCTATTCCAAGAATGTACCATCAGGGTCGCATGAGCAACCACTTCACAAGGATTTTAAAGGCATTACCTCCCCAATCCCACAAGGTGGAAGAATCCAAGAATAAACTTTGAAGGAAGAAATTATGCTTTTCTTGTAGAGAGCCATGGGAGCTAGGGCATAAATTCTCGGGCAAAGGACATGGTCGTTACATAGAGATGATCACATAGGAGGGTTCAAAAACTTAAGAGTCCAAGCCCAAGGGTGTTTTGGAGGAGATTGAGCATGAGGATTGGGAAGTAGAGAAGCCTCTTGGAGGTACACTCGCCACAAATAACATGGGTTCAATGACTTCATCTCTGAGAATATTGTTACAATTACACTCACCATATGCCAATTGGTATGACTCCCTTAAAAGCACTATATGGTTATGAGGCATTGTCGTTTGTGGATTTGATTCTCATAGATAGTAGAGTCCTTGGGGCTAGAGACTTGGTGCAGCAGAGCATGGATATTTTAAACACCCTCAAAGAAAACTTATAACAGACCTAAAATCAGCAAAAGATATATGCTGATTGCCACATGTTGGAAATAACATTTGAAGTTGGAGACGTGGTCTTCCTAATGTTACAACCTTACAAGCAATCTTCCCTCAAGGGGAGTGGTGTAGAGAAGCTCGAGCCACGATTCTATGGACCTTACAAGTTTACACGAAGAATAGGAAAGGTAGTTTATGAGCTGGAGTTACCAACAAACAGTAGAATTCACAATGTCTTTCATGTATCTCACCTCAAGAAAGTGCTAGGTCAACATATTACACCATGCCCAAAGTTACTCCCACTTGATGATTAGGGTAAATTGATTTTGGAACACGAAGCGATCAATGGCATGAGAGAAAGGAAGTTAAGAAATAAGGTTATTCCAAAATATTTGGTTAAGTGGAAGAATTTGCTTATGGAGGATGCCACATGGAAAGGAGCAGACATCTTTGATCATCCCAATCTAAAATTGCTTGAGGATGAGCAATCTTGGAAAGGGCAGATTGTAATGCCCCCTCCTTAATGGATTTATTTACCGTTGAATATAAATTGCTGCAATTTCCTTAATGGTTTAATATAAAATAAAAATATAATTAAATTTGTTTCCAACCAAGGGGACACTTGAAGTGGTGCGTCTATTGGGGGAAAATTTTATTTAAATGAGGCCAAGCAAGGAGAAAGGATCATCACGGAAAATATATTTTAGATCTGATTTTCATCCCTTGCAGAATGTGAAATGTGGTTCAGCCAACAAAGGACAAAACCCCTCAAAAACCTGAGATTTAAAGACAAAAACCCTTAATTTCTCTTGCCAAGTTAGTATACGAAAACCCCTAACTTTAGACAGAAAATTAGAGAACATTTCAAGACAATTATATAAATAAGGAAGCTACAAATTGAAAGAAAGATTACAACAGAATATAAGTTCAATAGTTTTAAATTTGTTTTAAGCTTTAAATTCAAAGTTAATAACTATCAAAATTATAGGTTTGAAGTTAAATTAATATTTATAATTAATTATGCAATTATTATTGTTTATGCAATTATTATTGTGAGTATGGAATATCTATTTAAGGCAAGAATAAGGAATTTTTAGAACGGGAGAGTATACAGCAGTTACCATACCCTATAAAAATCAGAAATATAAAGGCTTGAAGCAAGCATAGAAAATTTGATAACAATCCAATAACCACACAAAACCGAAAATTACTCAATCCTACAGCTGAGAACACCCACGACCCATGTGGCTGCAAATGATGCCATGGAATGGCTGGAAATGATGATAATAGCAATCCCAAAACTGAAAATCATGTGGACATCAGTTTTTGCCATGTTTCCTTCGCAACTTGGTTGCAATGTGTGGGCATCACTTCCTCCCCTTATACTTGGTTTGTAGTTTCGTGCAATCAAATTGGAATTTGGGTTTTTTCTATTAATCTTACAAACATCCTTGAGGTACCTTTGTATTGTGCCAATAGCTTCCCCCATATGAAAGATACCTCCCTCATGTCTCTTCTACATTTCTTGGTGAGACACCTTAATTGATGAACCCCCCAAAAGATTAAATCACGAGTGCCACCCCTTGATGTAATGCCACCTAGCCTTGACAGTTTTGGGGACCCCATCCATGATGCCTTGAAACACTACCGCTCCCTTAGATTTCATGACATAATTACCTCATGTTTCAATGAATCTTACCATGATACCACTGGCTGCACCTTTCAAAGAATGGCATGGATCAGATTGTATGTGGGCTGTAAAGTGGCTGCAACAGTCATATGTCACTTCAAATTTCTGCCTCAACAGCACTACATAAGCTAGAATGATGGTACTTAGTAACCCCAATAGCTGAGACCTTCTACACACTAGAAGGTATTCACAAAATCTGCATGTCTATAGCTACTCAGGGAAGATAACATCAGTTCAAGGCATGAAATTATTGAAGTGATCAGTAGAAACATTATACCTTGGCTGTAACACTACATTCCTTTGCTCGGAATCAGAAAATTCATTGTGGGAACCCAACTTGTACTAGTTGTGTTGGCGTTTAAATTCGCACCTCTGGTATGCGGATTTGAAAACGGACAGCTATGCACAGATAAACTACTCTTCAAATTAGGAGGGGAAGCTCCCTCTTGCTGATGGTGTTTGAAAGAAAGAAAACTAAAACTAAGTTGCCTATCTTTTTGGATCAGCTTAGAGCACAAGGTTTTTTAAACACAAACGCCGCAGCTGAGATTTTCTGATAAGAAGTTCAGCTACGACTAACTTAAACTAAAGACGTTCCTAACCCCTCAAGTAATAGCAGAGCAAGAGAAGTTAGAAATTAACTAGGTAGATTCTCTGACAAAAATACTTTAATAATCTCTCTCCCAACAAACACCTACACACTTCACTGTAAGCTGAAATAAAGATCATGAAAGCATAACATAGATAACGGAAATCTGAGATTTTCGACCAAGGCAAAAGAGGCTCATGATTTTATTACTCAAATCTCTGAAACAAAACTCCCTTCTAACATGCCTTGAACAAGAAATTGCAGCTAAGGAGGCTTGCAAACTTATTCTTAACACAATAGAAAACAGCAATCTCACTAACTCCTTGTTGGCTAAAGAGGCTCAACAATTTGCTTATCACAACACAAATGAACAATACTTGAGCAACAAATAGAAGGCACAATAGGCTCAGCGTTTTGTTCTCATAAGCACGGTTCCAACTAAGTGAACTGAAACTGAATAACAACTTGCTGCAATTCAGGCTCGCAATTTGCTATGACAATAACCGTTAAAGAAACTAAATGAGCAAAGGCTCTTATTTATAGAGAAGCAGAGGAGTAGGGAACCCTAAAATCTCCTTGCTTTCACAATCTAGGGCTTGCTCAGCAAGCAAGCTTTATTGCTAAATCTAGAAAGATAAAACCCTAAAAAGCAGAAAAAGCGGGAAACACCAACTATTACATCTTATCTTTTTCTATCCTCAAAGAATGGATAAGGATTATTCCAAGAATAGAAAGAAAGCGGGAAAGAAAGCTTCTAGAAGAAAGCTGCTTTAAAACTCGATCACATCCGCTAGGAAGTTTGAGATGGTGTCCCAGTTCGGTGCATCTATACCATCAATAGCAAAACACCGCTTTTCAAGAATATCTTCAGCATCTGCAATGGATCTCTGGAAATCTTCAATCTCATTGGCCGCTTTATTGAACTTTGTTGACATCACTGAAATATGACCTATCCTTCCGCCAACTGGGCTGCAACTATGAATAACATTCTGGAACTGATTTTGCACCTCCTCAAGCCCGACGTAAGAACCATCTTCAAGACTGTACTGAGAGGGGATCTCTATGACAAATTCACTGATGAAAAGGAGAGCTTCAACCACCCTTTGTCTGTAGGCGATGAATTCTTCAGATATCCACTCATAGGTTTTAACTTTGAAAACATGACGTTCTCTCCATGCAAGGATCTGTCTTTTGTGCTCCTTTGAAACTGCTGAACCGTAGGCTGTGTCTAAATCAGCAATGATAATCTCATGCCTAGGTTTTACTTCAGCCCATGTTTGTTCAAATCCTGGATGCTTTGACGAAGTTCATGAGCACTCTCTCTCAACTGGAACATCCGAGAGATCTCCTTTCCTTTGACAATGAAGCTCTCATCCATTCCTGAGTCTCTTTCCCACATAAAACCAGGTCTTAACTGATGATAATCAGCTGGTGTCTCTAAGACCTGGGGCAGCAACTGAGTTGCTTGTGAAGAACCACGAGCAAGGTTAGAAATGAAAAGCTTAAGTTGCTGATTTTCAGCCTTGAGGGCTGCCTTGTCTTCTCCATCTTTTAGCACTCTTTCATGAAGGTTTTCAGATACAACTTTGAAGAGACTCAAATCTGCATGTCTGGTATTTCTACCGAGATTAGCCTTGACCATGACAAAATCATCCATGTTCACCTCATCCCTATTCTTATCTTCTGGGGGCACTGCAGTCTCTATGACAATCTCGTTATCAGGATTCCTATCAAAGTGAACTTGCTTCTTTGCCTTCTTCTTAGGAGGTTCCTGATAAATATTATTCCAGGTCATCGCGGGCTGACTCACTTGATATGAAGGCCTTCTCCTAACCCTTCCTAAGGAGTTCTCAAGCCAAGACACCGTAGTATCTTTACTAACTTCCTTAGGAGGTACTGCTGCCATCTCTTCATCATCTTCGATATCAAGATCAATGTGAATTGGTGAAGAACCCGTCAAAGGTACAGGAACATGTGTTGAAGGTGGCTCCTCTGCTTCATTCTGAGGTATGGGCTTGTCAAGAGGAACTTCTGAATCACCTGTAGGCTGTTCCCGTATGACTATGCCTGAGAAATCCAACCTTCTCTTTACATTTTTATTTGATCTACATCCTTTGACGCCATCTTGAGACTGACTTTTACCCTTTCCTTTTGACTGTGCTGTAGAAGAAGAGGGAATTATCCTTGGCGGCTCTGCTACTGGAATAGAGTTCTTCCTTTTGAGAACTAAGAAAACCTTACTATACTCAATGACTTGTCTTGTTCTATCTTCAACTGAAAGAGATTCCTTGTTTGTCCAATTAACTCATGGAAGAGGCTGATCCTCGATTCTTTTTTGAGTGTACATTGGTAGAAGCACATCTTCATCATCATCGGAGAGCCCTTCTATATCTTCATTTAAACAATCTTTCATCTGATGGAGAGTTAGCCTGCTGTAGCTATGCCTTCTTACTTCAAACTCATCTGCACAGTTAGCCCAAAAATCTTCAAGTGTGGGTATGTGATTGTAGTTCTTTTCCAATCGGCCAGCGTAGACACCATGAGGATCAAATGACAGCCTCTCGCTGTAGGATTTGAGACCGAATTTATCTAACTCTTCTCCAATTGTCCTAGCATCTGTAGCAGTCCTACATGTATAAATACCCAACCCTGATGGAAAGTGAAGAGAGGGTTTCTTTCTATTTCTCAAGACTGTATGGACACCATGAGCTTGTCTCAAGAATTCCATGAAGATAACCTCATCTGACGGATACCTTGGCAACATGAGCGGGGCACCTGAATAACCATAAACCCTGAGATAGGTAAAGGTAGGAAACTGTATAAACCAATCCGCTCATTCCGCCATTGCTGCCCTGGCAACTGAAGAGATGCGGACGTGCAATTCATTGTCTAAGTCACGCACTGTGTACATCAAGAATGCCTCGTTCACCCTTTTGTAGTGGTGCAACGACTTTGTGAATTCCAACTGGGGATAATAGTTATATATGTGTTGAACGCTCAATGATCCCTCGGTATTCAATCCTCTGAATTGACCTTGATAGGCCACCAAGTAGACTAGATATGACACCATGTGGAATACATGAAACTAAAAATATTCTGTTATTTGCTGATGTAGGCAATCACTAATCAAAGTAGGCCAATCATAAAACTCGGTTTTCTTCATGATGTGAGGTATGGCATAAAACATCCAAGGTTGGAACTTGGTGGCATCTTCAAAACCAGTGACCCTGTTGAGCAAAGTGATGATGATGGCAACCTCGTCCTTGAACTCCCCTCGCCCGACATTCTTGGGCAATGTCTTATGTTTTTCCTTCATCCATCTCTGTGCAATCTTCTTGCTGTATTTGTCTTTATGCATATTCCACATCTTTTCACATTCATCCCTTGAAAGAGTTACGCTTTCAGGCCATGGGGGAATGGAAAAACACCTTTCGACCATATAAGGCTTTAGACTGCAAATCAACCTACCATCTGCTGACTGGATCTCCCTAGTAGCCGGGTTGTAATGCTTAATGCAAGCGATTACAAACTCAAGGCTTTGAACTGATATAGGAATAGATGCTGCTGCGAGGAGTCCAGAATGACCCAGGTTCTTGATTGAAGTGTTGCCTGCTCTCTCCAAGGGATGTAGATCGAACACCGGCTTGACATGATGCAAGTCTGTCTCAGCTGTTTTGATGTAATTGTGAAAAAGTGCTGATTCGGACTTGAAAACATTAGGAGTGTACTCCATTTCAGAAAACTTGAAGAATACTTATCGCCTTGGTTCAGACAAGTCTTGAACAATTTCTATTTTAGAATCGCGATTTTTGGTAAGCTTCAGCGGATGAATTTTTTGAGAGATTTTTCACCAGAGATATGGGTTTTGTTGAATAAGCGATAGAACCAGCCCGGATCGTCCGTTTTTGAAAATCTTGAATTTTTCAGCGGCAAACCCAATTTCTTCAATTTTTCGAAAAAAGGCATCACGGGTTTTGTTGAATATCGTTAGAAATGGACTTGATTGATTGGATTTACAAAACTCGGCGTTTTATTGGCGACCAACTCTAGGTTTTGGAAAAAAGGCTGCGATATGAGTTTTCTTGAGCTGATTGGAATGGACCCAGATGGTTGAAATATGAATGCACTGAGGTTTTCACTGACATGCAAGATAAAGCACTTGCTGCAACTTGATGAAGTTCTTGAAAAATTCTTCAGAAGATAGAGGCAAAAAGACCCAGATGACTGAAAAATTGAAAGCCTTGGCCTTCTGCTTGAAAAACTTGATCTTCTGGAACAAAAAGCTTGAAAGAACAAGGGTTTATGCTTGCTGGTCTGAAAAATCTGATGTAAAACCAGCAACTATGGATTCTTGAATCACAAAAATTCTTCAAACTTGCTGCTCCAACTTTCTCCTCTGGATGCTACCTGCAAAAATAATGAAAAATACATTGAAAAGAGGTGTTAAATAGACTTAGGTTCTGATTTAGGTTTTCTTTTTTTTCTGCTTTTATTTCAAAACCCTAAATCTCAGCCTCTCAGTTTTGGACGCCATCCTCTTCCTTTGCAAATTTTGAAAATTCTGAAAACTTCCAAAAATCTTCTAAGGCATGGAAATTTGGGCGCCTTTCTCCAAGAGGGGCGCTCAACTTCACCAGACTTAGTCAAAATTTCCACTTTTTCAACTTTCCTCCATTTTGACATGCCACTTCGCCTCTGATTTCTCGTTGACTGATCGACCCGACAGGCGAGCTGAGTGGTTCACTGCGGAGCCTGACTGATTCTGAAAAGGACGTTCTGGAGACACCTCCTGCTAAAAACTTGATTTCGACCTCCGAATTCACGGGAGGCTTTTCCTTCTAGGGGCGCCCAACTTCTTCAGTGTTAGCCATTTTTCTAATTTCCAAGTTCTTCATTAACCTCTCTTCCACAGATGATCTTGTTAAATCTTGAGCTCCGGGCGTCGGATTGCTGAATGTTTGTGCTCATCGCGAAGCTGACGGAGAATGAAGAGGAGTCCTCTGGAGACACTTTTGTCAAAAAGTGGATTTTTACCCTTCAAAAGGTTGGGCGCCTATCTTGACTGGGGGTGCCCAGTTTACCAACACTTAGTTTATTTTTTATTTTTTACTTTTGCTTTGAATTTCTCTTTTCACCTCTCATCGGACCCTCTGTTCAACCCTTTGAATCTGATGACTGCGAGCTCCGTTTGTCGTGCTGAATAGCTCACCGGAAAGCCAGTTGAATTCTGAAGACATCCCGTTGTAACTTTGACTGCAAGTTCATCTGTTTGAACCTTTGAAAAGTTGGGCGCCTTTTTTCAACTAAGGCGCCCAGTTTCTCCAGACTTAGAAAAATTCTCAATTCAATCTTCTTCAAGTTTCAGATCTTCATTTTATACCTTCTACTTTGACTTGAATTTGCTGGAGACTGGATCGTCGGATGCTCTGACGGGGATATCCATTGCGAAGCAGACTGAAAACTGAACAACTTCCATTTGAGATCTAAACCCTAATTCACTCATCTAGTGACCTAAAAAGGTGGGCGCCTTTCTTCAACAGGGGCGCCCAAACTCAGCAGACTTAGAAAATTTTCATGACTTTTCACTTTCCTTCCTCGATCCTCGTGCATGTTCATCATTTTACCTTCTGCCGGAAGTTTGAATGCTAACATTGACGCCTGGCAGTCAGATGACCTCCATTGATGACCTCGGAACTCCAGATATGCTTAAAAGCTAAATAGACCGATGAGGGCAAAGCCCGATTTTTAAGATTAAGCGCACCGGCGATACGGACACATTTTGAGCCAATCAAAATCAGTTGGACAATCCGGACCAACTTTCTATTTTAGAAATTTTGCAAGTATCCGTTTCAAAAGAAACCGAAAAACCTAGAAAGCGTTACTATTTGAAAATTTCTAAAAATAGCAGTTTTCTAAAATTTAGGGATGAAAAGCGAGATCTGGGTTTTGTAGGTTAAAATTTGCTCTTAGCGGGGGCCAGATCGTCAGAAATTAAAAAATTTGTGTTTTAACCCTCCATGCAAGACATGCACACCCAAATTTTGACCTTTTTGACTGATTTGACAAGACTTTTACTCATTTCTTCAAAATGTCTAAGTGTAACAAAAATTTTAATTTTGGGGTACAAGTTGCAAACACCTCAATAATGATAATGGTCTGGAAACTCCACCATGTGACTGAAAACTCTTCTTTGGCTACAAAAAGTGTGTACAATGCCAGAATTGTTGAGGGAAGCAAATCTAACATCGAGAACCATAGTCAAAGTGGCTCTTGGCTTGTGCCTATTGCAGCCAATACTCATCCTCATTATGTCAAGTTGGTGTTTCTCAACAAGAAAGTTCCATCTTACAATTATTCCTTTTGGTGGCCTTCTTAGGAGTGTAATGTTGAACATATCCAAATTAGACCAAACACCATTTCGATCAAGCATCTCACCTTTGGAAAAAGATGTTATTGTCCCCCAATGGTCTTCCATCCACATAGCCATTGCAGCTCTTGGATCTCCTTCAATGCCTTGAAGTTCTACCCCCTCTCCCTTGGATTCCAGATCCATAATGAATTCGCCCATAGAATGCATTCACTGCAAGCTCCATGTTTTTGTGATCCCTCCAAGACCCATGATATAGAAGTTTCTGCATATCTCTTGTTCACCCAAAATGATGTCCAATTGCCTTGCTGTAGGAATTTGTAGTGTCTCATTTCAAATGAGTCCTCCAACTTGTTTATAGCTCTGTACTCAAAGCACCATACCACACTTGGTCACAAAATATTGAACACCAAAATGACATCTACTTTGCTTACCATCACTTAGCATCAAGCATCCTGCAGTGACTATCTCCATTAGGCCATCACCCATGATCTTGTCTCCAATTGTGGTACCTAGCTCCCACGGGTGATCTACAAATCCTGAACATTAATATTTCACAATGTGTTTAGAATGCTTAACCAACCCAATATGATTCCTCCTAAGGTTCCTTTCAATGCAAGAGATGGATAACTCATTAATGATATCAACGTCTCTATCCATTTTGACTCTCAAAAGATCACTCAGATCCCATAAGCAAAAACAATTTTGGACTTGAATTAAAGAGTCCACATGATCCATACTGCAAATTGTATCCCTTACCCTATCCCACCTTTTAGCATGCTTCCCATAATAACAAGAATTTCATAGTGACATAGTAGGAAGTAACAAATCTGAAATTTGATCATCATTTCCATACCTTAGTTTGTCAACTAGGAGCTCACCCTCCTTTGCCAAAACAGGAATCGTGGAGTTAACCTCAACACCTCTATCCTTGCGAGTCAAAATATTTTCTTCAAATGCATTTCAATCTGCAATGCTACTTTAAAAACTAATTGATGGCTTACAATTTGGAAGTTCGAAGGATAGTGCATGATTTGGCACATCTTCCCTGATCTTCCTATAGGCAATTTCGGGTGACTTGGATTTATATTCTTTTCATGGTTTTCCATCATTGTGTCTTCCCTTAGTTCTAGAAATACTTCTGGTTTATCAATTGCCAGCTCTTTGTCTTTTCTACACATTACTTGTCCTTGTTCTTCTTCCATCTCCTAAGTAGTGAATTGAGGCATGGTTTCTTGCAATAGAGCGCAGTATTTTTTTGTTGTCCCCATCAAATTTTCAAAGAGAGGAAAGGATATTTTCTCTTGCATATCTTCACTCTTTTCGATAAGGTTGTTGTATATGTCATAACAGGTAAATCACATGATCTATTATGATCGGAACTCTCACTTCTACTTCGCCATTTCCTTTGTGAAATCTTTCTTATTAGTTCTTATTAGTTGCCTTCAAATTTTCCAACTGATGCATATATTTTTCATATCTTTCAGTGGTTTCTGTAACCTGAGATTTGTAGTAAATCACCATTGCAGTCTCTTCTCCGTCCTCATTGTAAAGATCCATTCTAAGATATCTCTTATGGAATTGCATGATTGACTTGCCCTTTCAATCTCATTGATTCACAGGTTAGCAAGATTCTGGCTCTGATACCAATGTGATGGACAGTTAATTTTCTCTATCTTTGGTTACTTGCATATATATCCTATAGATTGTTAATGGACTCTAATAAAAGAGTCAATGTTGTTAATTTTCAGATCAGAAATGCAAATAAGCAGAAAAATGCAACACAGAGTAGACAACACAACAATTTATCCTAGGAAAACCCTTCTACACAAGGGAAAAACCCAGCAACAAATTATTCTCTTATAAATCAGAAATAATAGTGCAGAAGTAGCACTCAAAATCAGGCCCTAGAAAGGCCGAATATCATACAATAGACCAGCACTTGAAGATAGTGTGAATTACTTACATACAAAGAATATCAACTCTTTTCTTGAAGCGAATCTGCTCCTCTTGAATGCGAATCTGCTGCTGAAGGAAATCGAATTGAGAATGGAATGAATTGATTGAATAATGTGGAGACTCTATCTCCATTATATACAAGACTAGGTGAGCTCTCCTCTTGAGCCGACCTAGGAAATGTAATATTTGTTTTATAATTGAAAGACCGACTTGCCTTGAATAATTATTCTTAGGGAAATACCTCCCACTGCTACAAAACACTAACAAATGCTAGGATTTACTGTAATAAACATCCCCCAATATTTTTTCTGATTTTTTTTGTTCTCTCCAACTGCTGTATGATGAGTTTGTGTTTGTTTTCTGATGGTTTGTTTGTTTTTTCTCAAGTGACATTCATAAGATAAGCATGCTAAAAACTTGATACCAGAATGCAAATAGAATAATACCAACACTTGCAAGAAGAATAGTTTAAGCCTTTCAATTAAACTCAGAATTTTATCCTCTAACAATATTCTGATTTACAATCTTTAATATCAGAAAATAAGAAAGTCTTTCAGACTTGGTTCAATGAAGAAAATAGCAAACTTAGAGCTCCCCCAAAGCCACGAACTGCACCAAGATTTTGTCTTTTAAACTCCTTGTCTAATATCATCAAAACACATTGAAATCAGGCTTGAAGGGCGAACAGTAACAGCCACTACCAGCCAAGAGGAAACTGAGAATCTTCAATAGAAAAGCCGTCCCTCCCTGAAAAGTTTGATTTCCTCAATAAAATCCAAATCTCACTTAAAAATTGCAAACAAGTACTCATTAGAATTGCCATGGAAAGGGTCTTTCTTTGCTGCAATACCCATTTTGATTCCTCAAGCCATCTCAGAGTTACGAGCAAATATATGAGTTCTGGTTTAGAAAACTAAGTGCCCAAAAATTGAAATAAATCACACCCAAAATATAAGAATCCACACCACACCAAAACCCAACAATCTCACACCAAAAACAAACTGAAAGGCACTCAAAAAAACTGGAAAATCTTCATTCTTTTCACCCAAATGTGATTCCTGTATGAAACCACCAATTACCAGCTTTATTAGGTCTCTCACTGTCGAAACTAGCCTTAGAATTTGAGGGTTTTCGTCCTCAATCCCGTTCTTCAACCTTCTGGTAACAAACCAGCAGCATATCCCTTTGTCGTCAATCTCAACCATACCAAATGAACTTCAAAACTTAACTTTTAAAATATGCCTCCAAATTAGGGCAACCAAGCTCACCCTAGAAAATCAACACCACTTTTTTGAGAGATTATAATTTTTTGATTTAAAATAAATCTCACGCAACATTAGCTTTTCATTTTAATTTGTATTTCCTCTTTGCTTGGGCATCCACTCTTATCTAGCCTTCAAAAACATTTTAGAAGCTTTAAAAATAACTTAAGGTGATTGCATTAGGGACCATGGTACAATTTTGTCCCCTTATGACCCCTCAATAATAAAATATAAAGTTACTTTAATAGAGCTCACTTTTCGAAGCATTAATCAAATATTTAAATGATTTAACGAAAGCAACTTTGTACCAACTAAATAAGTGTTGCTGTGACAGGCCTGACCTGGTCCAGTATACCCAAAATAGACTTACTATTTTTAGTACTAAAAATAGCAAGTGACATCCCAAAGGATTGAACTGGAGAAAAACTGATATTGCACCAAGACTCACTGAAGACAGTGAGCACCATACTGGCCCTGCTAAAAATAGAATGTCTCCCAAAAAACTGCAAGCCCAACACCCAAAGCTAGAACTAAGTCCCCTTATCAGAACCTCTTAGCCTACAGGGACTCTGGAATAGGCTAAAGGTGATGTCCACTGCTCAGAGTCTAGGAGGGGACATTACAGTCCGCCCTCCCCAAAGATTGCTTGCCCTCAGGCAATCATAATGCTGGATGCTGAAGTATCTCCTCACTCTCCCATGTAGCATCCTCAACTGGCAGGTCTCGCCACTTCACCAAGTACTTGGTGATCACTCTCCTCCTGACGGTCCTCTCTCTGAAATCAATAACTGCCTCTAGAATGAGCTTCAATCTCCCCTCCTCATCCAATGGGGGTAAAACTGTTGAAGATACCACATTATGTCCGATTGCCTTCTTAAGGCGTGATACACAAAACACATTGCACATGCACTCTGCTATCCTCAGGTAACTCCAACTCATAAGCAACCTAACCAACCCTCCTGATGACCTTGATGGACCATAGAAATGCGGTTTCAGCTTCTTCGCTCCACTCTTTTTGAGAGTTGACTACCTGTAAGCCAACAATCTGATATAAACCATGTCTCCCATTTCAAACTCCTCTATTTGGTGTTGATCAACGTATATCTTTTGTTGATTCTGCGAATGCTGAATGTTCTCCCTCAAAGATCTCATGATGCCTTGACTCTCCTGCAAGAAATCCTTGGCCTTGGGCACTCAATAATCACCAAATAATAAATCAATGAAGCTAGGAGCCTCCTACGCATACAACGCCATGAAGGGTGACATCTTAATGGACATATGATAAGTAGAGTTGTAACAAAACTCCCCCAAATGCAACCATCTAACCCAAGCCTTCTACTGCCCTGAAACGTAATTTCTCAGATAACCTTCCACCCACTTGTTAACAATTCCGGTTTGCCCATCTATTTGGGGGTGGTAGCTAGTGCTGGGAGTCAACTCAGTACCACAAAGTTTGAATAATTCCTGCCAAAATAAACTCATGAATTTGTTGTCCTTGTCACTCACAATATTTTAAGGTGTCCCGTGAAGCCTAAACGCCTCTTTGAAGAATAAATCTGCCACTTGTAACGCTGAAAATACTACTGATATGGCAAAGAAATGGGAAAATTTAGTCAGCCTGTTAACTACCACATAAATGCAATCCTTCTCTTGCACCTTGGGAAGTCCCATGATGAAATCCATAGATATACTTTCTCACTTTCGAGTAGGAGTGGGCAACGGTTGCAGTAGACCAGCAGGGTATGTGTGCTCATTTTTATTTTGTTGGCACACCTGACACTCACATACATACTTAGTTATATCATCTTTCATACCTTTCCATGGGAATCTCTCACGGATCTGTTTGTATGTCTTATAAAATCTCGGATGACCAGCCATAGGAGTGTCATGAAAAGATTTTAAAATCTGCTCCTTTAACTTAGTTTTAGGCACTAGAAGTATTCTTTCTTTGTAGAAAATTAGCCCATCGTTAACACTATATTTTTCATCATTCAAAGCACCATCAAGGATGTTGTTTGTGAATGTGTTTTTAGCATAATCAGCTTGTATTTTCTCTTTCCAATCTGCTGCAATCTCAGAAAAAATACACAAATGTGGCCTCCTTGGGAGTGCATTAGCTACTACATTGCGTTTCCCCTTAACATATTCAATTTCAAAGTCAAAGGCTTGAAGTTTGCTTACCCATTTTTGCTGCCTTTCACTTAAATCCTTGTAATTTAAAAAGTATTTGAGGTTGTTATGATCAGTCTTCACTATAAATCTGCCTCTAATAAGATATTGTCTATACTTAGCCAAGGCATGCATGATGGCTAACATTTTCTTATCATATATCGAGTAATTTCTTTCAGCTCCCCTCAATTTTTTGCTCTCAAGTGCTATGGGATGCTTATTTTGCATTAGGAAAACCCCTAAACCTTCTCCTGAAGTATCACACTCAAGCTCAAATGGTTTAGTAAAATATGGAATAGCTAAAATAGGGCATGAGCTCATCAAAACCTTAAACTGATCAAAGGCTCTTTGTGTTGATTCGAACCAAGAGAATGCCCCTTTCTTGGTCAAATCTGTAAGTGGGGCAGCAACCTATGAAAACCCCTTCACAAACTTCCTGTAGAAACCACACAACCCAAAGAACCCCTTAAGCTGTGATAAATTTGTAGGTGGTGGCCAGTCTTGTATTGCTTTAATCTTTTCAGGGTCTACACGCACACCATTGGCACTAATGATATGCCCCAAATAAAGTAATTCAGTCATTCCAAATTCACACTTAGATTCTTAGCAAACAATGACCCCTCTGAAGAACACCAAGCACCTCATCTAAGTGTTTCAAATGCTCCTCACAAGATCTACTGAAGATAAGAATGTCATCAAAAAAGATAAGGACATACTTACGGAGTTGCTTGCTGAAAACTTTGTTCATGCATGACTGAAAAGTGGCTGGTGTGTTTATCAAGCCAAAAAGCATGACTAGAAACTCAAAGTGCCAGAAGTGGCATCTGAAAGCTCTCTTCTTCACATCCTCTTCCCTCACTCTAATCTGGTGATAACTTGATCTCAAGTCAATTTTGGATAAGTAAACCACCCCATGAAGCTCATCAATCAACTCATCAATACGAGGAATGGGATACCTGTTCTTTATAGTCTTTTTATTTAAGGCCCTGTAGTTTACACACATGCACATAGTCCCATCCTTCTTCTTCACCAATACAACTGAAGAAGCAAATGGGCTCTTACTTGGTCTTACGTGTCCCATCTCTATAAGCTCCTGAATGGCCTTCTCTATCTCATCCTTGTGCCTCTTAGGATGACGACAGGGTGTGGTAATGACCGGTTTGGATCCCTCCTCAAGCTCAATGACATGCTCAATGCCCCTATCAGGTGGCCTCCCTGGAGGTATGCTACCAAACACCTTGCTCCTCTTGGTAAGGAGCTCCTGTATATTTGGTGGATAAGTCCTCTTGACCTCTTCAGTGACCGTAGGCATAACAATGCTCTTTGCTGCCCACTCCACCTGATCATGTCTAAAAAGTTTTTCCATGCGTTTGAAGGACACAACACGTGGTCCTCCATTCGACAAGCCTCTCAAAATAACGTTCTTACCCCCTAATTTAAATTTCAGCTAAATGGTCTAAAAGTTGAGAGTAATCTCTCCCAATGAATGAAGCCACTGAATGCCCAACACTGCATCTGTATCACCTATGCCTACCACATAAAAATCTTCCTTGATCTCATGACTGCCCAACTGAACGCTCAACTGAGGAACCATCTTGGTACACTGAATAGTGAATCAGTCGGCCACCATAACTCTAAAACCACTAACCTCCTATGTCTGAAGCCCTCTTTGTACTACTAAGCCCTCATCGATGAAGTTATGGGTAGCTCCTGTATTGATCAATGCCACCATACGCTGCCCTTGTATCACACCTCTAATGCGCATAGACTCATTCTTTTGGAAACTGTGGAGCTTGTTAGTTTTATGATCAGATAAGAAAAATAGAATTTTAATTCAAATTTAGACAAATAGACACAACATATACCCTGGGAAAACCCTCCACTTGAGGGAGAAAAACCCAACAACAATATATCACTTATATATTGAATATGAAACAATAATCTCCTTTACAATAAGGCTGATTATGAGGCCAAACAACAACACCAATATGATGCAATCTCTAGAAGATAATACAACTCTTTTTGATGATAATATATCAGCCTGTAATGTCCCCTTCTCAAGCCTGACATTTCCAGTGACCGTTAGCCTTTCTTTGGGAACCCGAAGGCTAGTCAGAAGTTAAAATTAGGGTTTCCTAATTTTGAGGAGGTCATTGCTCAGAGATGGTGGATTCAATGGCGGATTCCTTCTGGGTTTTCAGAGGACTTCGCAGTGGTATGATCGTCTCGACATTCAGAGCACTTTTTGGAATTTACTATTTTTAGTAAATTCTATTTTTGGCAGCTTTCCAGATGAGCTCAGGTTGGTTGACTTCCGGCTTCAGATTGATCAGTTGACTTCATCAGTATTGGCTTCAGGGCACTTTCGGAGAAATAAGTTAAGTCATTTAAATTAAAAGTCACGTTTTAATTATTATATTTTAACGTTGACCCATGGCTTAGAGTTAATGACTTAAGGTTGTTTTAAAAATGTGGTCATTTGAGGGTGGCGCCTCCTTAATGAATATTTTAGTTATTCTAAAGTCTGAGCAAGCTAATGTTGGGCGCATTAATTAAAGTATGATATTTATTAAAAATATCAAATCAAGAGCTTGAAGGCAAAAAGTACGCCCATCATTGAGGAGGTTGGGTTTTGACCTAAAAACAGATTTTAGGGTTTTGCGGAGTCAACGGAAGGATTATAAAGAGGAGTCTTAGTGCATCATTCTTGATCTTGGAAAATACACCGTTATGCTGCCAGATTGATTCTGGATTGCTTCGAGGGATGAAGACCTCCTAGTTTGGGCATCGCTTCATGTTTGCAAGACATCTAGTGGTGAATTTCAGTCTATTTGTGAGTGCATCTTAGTTTATTCATTTGTGTTCAGTTTGCATTGTAAAATCTGTTATTGGCATTTTAGTGTTTCAGCCATTTAGCTTCATTTAATACAGCAGATCTACGTTTTCATTTCTGGGTCAGCAAGCACATTCTGGGTGTTGAGTAGATTCAGTATTCAGCATTTCCTTCAAGTTTGCTTCCAGTATTAGTTTGAAATAGTATAACTCCGCCCTATGGTAGCTACTTTCCCGTCTTGGGTCAGCAAGCACATTCTGGGTGTCGAGTAGTTTCATTATTCAGCATTTCATTTCAAGCTTTGCTTTCTGTAATCACTCCGTCATATGGTCGCCCCTCACTCCACCTTGGATTGGGTAGCACATACTTGACGTTGAGTTCCCTTCTGTATCTTGAGTTTACTTCCTTGCACGTTTCGGTTTATCCATCTAACCTTAACGGGTGAACTTGCTTGAATGTTGTAATCTGTTATTTGAAAAAACGAAAAAAAATTTATCTCGGTATATTTCAGTGGTATCAGAGCCAAGATCCTGCCATCCTGTGCCCATCAGAGTTCACTTGATAGAGAAAGATGACTATAGAGAAGTCTCTACTTGAGTTAATGCATGATGTGTATACGCTATTGAAGGATCCAGAGTTAAGGTGTGGAATCAGAAAGATTTATGCTAAGTCTGAGAAGTCGGATTTGATTGGGGTTTCTAAAGAATGCCAGTTCAAGAGGAAATGTGAACACGAGGCTGACATACTCTACAGAGATTATCAGAGCTTGACAGATGAGATTAAGAACGATGTTTCATTTGACACCTTTTTGACTTGTGAGGGGGATTATCACCCTGGAAAGCAGGCTATGGTCAACTTCATCAAGAAAATGATTAAGGAGGAAGCAGAACATGCCATGGTTGTAGGTGCAAGGAAGGTAGAAGAAATGCCTGTTTGTAGGTTGCAGCCCCCAAGTAAGCAGAATGAAGAAAAAAATCAGTCAACTAGTGTTGAAGATGGCACAAGCGAGGTGCTCATTTTGCCTAAAAATGATAGGGCGTTGGATGAAAAAACCTTGACAGATGAGGAGTGTGCGGGAGAGCCCCATAATACTCCCCTTGACTTGCATGTGATAGCAAGTGATGTAGATCAGTTCGGTGAAAAGAATATAGCAGCAGACTTGAATCCTAATTTGGATTCATCTCATGAAGGTTTTGAGACTAAGGGCTTCACAAAGGATGTTGGTAATGATTTCGAGGTGTTTGTACCTCCTCTTGTTGAAGATTTAGTGATAGATAGTTTTCCTCTTGTTGCTGTTCAAACTCCTCAAGAGTTTTCACAAGATGAATTTATTACAAGTGATCACGAAGACCATTATGGCATGCATATGACTGTTCGTGATGAGATCAGAAACATACCGATAGATGATAGGTTCATTGAAGATAAGGATGAAATTTTTTTTCTAACAGCTAGCTCTAAAGATTCCTTACTTCCTTTCAGTGACAGTGCTAAGGGTGGTTTTGAGTTTGAAATTCAGACCCAACCATTGGAGGAAGATACTTATGAAGACATCAGCTTTAGTGATTTGGGAGTTGACCTATTCCAAGAATCAACACTCCAAGCGTTGCACAAAGAACACTCTTCTTGTGATCGAAACAATCAGCCTCTCACCATTTGGGATCCAGGTGTGAAGGCACTTAGTGATGACAAACCGGTATGGGATGAATTTCCCTTTGATCCGGATGAAGAAATGGAACTCAATAAGGGTTCTCTGTCAGCAGACACGGGTGTTAATATGCTTAAGTTTGGGGCTGCTTTCAAGTTTGATCAGAGTAACAGGGAAGAGGAAACAGGGTTTGAGGGCCATATGGCTCTTGAAGATGAAAGGTTTGGAGGAATTACCAAACACAAATCTGATTTATCAAGATATGAAGCTGATTGCAATCAACGAATTGAAGAATTTGTGGAGTATGATGCTTTTTATGATGATGAGCATTCTCTGCTAGTTGGTGGTGAAGTACAAGAATGTTGGAGTAGCAAGGAGGGCAGCAAAGGCAAGGAACGAAGTTCTGATTTTCAGTTGCAGCCTATCAGCAGTTCACCGCCTTTGCATGTTCATGAGTGGGAAGATCAATGCAAGGTATCTTTTGGAAAAGAAGTACAAACGCTATCCCTATTTGATCGCACACACAATTTGGTTGATGATCTCTATTGGAAGGCTCAGTCTGAAGAGAGACAAAGTGGAGTTAAGGATGAAGTTGCTCTTCCTAACTTGCAACTTATCAGAGGCACTTTGGAGACATTGAAATCAGCATACATACACTTGATTGAAGATCAAGATCATGCCATTGAATCTACACAGAAGGCCTTCATTGTTTTCGAAAAAAGGGAGAGTATGGTTGGTGAGCTCACCTTGGAGCTGAAATCAACAGAGGACAAGTTGAAAGAAACTCAGTTGGCTCTAGGAAAGGTTGAAGACCAGTTTGCAGATTTCAAACTTTTCAAGGAGCAAGAGGATGCTCGAAGAGCTGGAGAAATCAAGCGAGTGGTTGATGAGATTGATAGTCTTCGAGAGGAGTTTGATCTTGAAGGTTTCACAAGAAAATCAAAGGTTGCATGTGCAGATTTGGAGCAGC
Organism: Sequoia sempervirens; assembly: GCA_007258455.2. Lineage (NCBI taxonomy): Eukaryota > Viridiplantae > Streptophyta > Pinopsida > Cupressales > Cupressaceae > Sequoia > Sequoia sempervirens. The sequence continues at coordinate 41,214 of VDFB02346763.1, read as the reverse complement.
AAGATGAAAGGAATGACTTTCAAGTTTATGACAATCCTCTTTTTCAAGAAGGTGATGAGAAAAGTTATGATAATCCTCTCTATGAAGTAGAGGATGAAATGGAGAATGAAACTGATTCTGGTTTCCAGTGCTTGGATGCTTCGATATCACTCCATGAGGATGTGCCACGTATGTTGAGTAGTAATGGATGCATAAGTGGCTTTGAGGATGAAGGTTCTACATGGGAGGTGACGAAGCAAGGTAATTTCAACATCTATGACATCAAGGTGTTGAAGAGACAAGTCTTGGTAGCTGTTGGTAACTTCATCACAGCAGCAACGAGTGAAGATTTCAGACCTACTACTCAGGAGGAATGGGGAAAAGGTGAACTAGACTTGGGTAGTTGCACTCTTGACAATCCATCCCTTGGGTGGAATGATGTTTGGAATCATATTGATCAGTTTTGGGAGCGGAAATTGAAGCCACTCTATGTTTCATACTCCTTTAATGTGGAAGCTTTCATGGTTAAGTTTCAAGGATTTACTAGAAGGGGCATCAGTTTCGTGAGAAGGCATTTGGTTCTCACTAGCACTTTGGAATGTGTAGAGATTTCTTTGCAGTGTGTTGGAAATCACTTTCAGTTGAGTATCCATGTTTGGGATTCTCAACTCGGGTTGTCAGAGTTTATTACTTATGGAAAAGACTTTTGGAGGGATAAGGAACAAATTTCCAGACTTGTTGATGTTGTTCCCTTCATTTCCAGCTACTTGATGGTTCCGTTTGTTCATCAACAAATGGATTGGAGAGAGATTTTGAATATGGGTTGGAAAGATCAACGATCGGTAGTTCTTGGAAGTGACTTTCAGCTCAGACAAGGGCATATTTTGAGACACAAGTTTGCTGGTTGGAGGCAGACCAGCCACTTTACTTATGGAGTTACTTTCATTCAGGAGAGTTGGTACCTCACTCCTGATCAAATAAGTGGTAGTTGTCTGATGGAGATGGCTTTAGCGTGTTTTTCAGCCACTTTGGGGGTTTGTAATGGAAATTCTGATGGTTTGTTTGCAGTATTGATTCATGACAGCAGTAGCTCACATGCTTTGGTTCACCATTCGGAGACTCATGGGGTTGGAACTATGATTGTTTTCTGTAGTCTTCATGGTTGTGCCAGTATAATTCAGGAGAGGCATGGTAGCTTTATGCGGAGACATGAGTATGAGTTTGTTGGGCTCTTGCAACGGAATGCTTCCTTCCTTGTAAGAAGATTTGTAGGGGTCACACTTGCAGTCATGGTCCCGTTTGTTACCGTGTGGAGGTATGGGGAGGAGTTCGATTTTGATTTGAATAGTCTATCTCTCCTATTGCTTAGAATGGTGATTGACAGTAGTATGGTTGATACTGTCAATTCGGGGGATCGTGGACATGAGATGCTGCATGATTTTGATTTCCTTCCTTTAAGATCTTTCAGTTTGAGAATCATATATGGTAACATTTTGGAGTTACAAGGGGAGTCACTGCAGCATTGGCATGATATTTCCATTAATGTGATCAGAGTGGTGCAGCGGAAGCATGGTGGGTTTTTCCTGAGACGCATTTGGGAACCAGGGATCCTACTTGTTGCGTATGGATTAGTCTTCGAACTACTAGAGTTGTGGTGGTATTGCTTGAGGACAAGCAATTTTGGGGAGGGCGGATTGTAATGTCCCCTTCTCAAGCCTGACATTTCCAGTGACCGTTAGCCTTTCTTTGGGAACCCGAAGGCTAGTCAGAAGTTAAAATTAGGGTTTCCTAATTTTGAGGAGGTCATTGCTCAGAGATGGTGGATTCAATGGCGGATTCCTTCTGGGTTTTCAGAGGGCTTCGTAGTGGTATGATCGTCTCGGCATTCAGAGCACTTTTTGGAATTTACTATTTTTAGTAAATTCTAGGATGAGCTCAGGTTGGTTGACTTCCGGCTTCAGATTGATCAGTTGACTTCATCAGTATTGGCTTCAGGGCACTTTCGGAGAAATAAGTTAAGTCATTTAAATTAAAAGTCACGTTTTAATTATTATATTTTAATGTTGACCCATGGCTTAGAGTTAATGACTTAAGGTTGTTTTAAAAAGGTGGTCATTTGAGGGTGGCGCCTCCTTAATGAATATTTTAGTTATTCTAAAGTCTGAGCAAGCTAATGTTGGGCGCATTAATTAAAGTATGATATTTATTAAAAATATCAAATCAAGAGCTTGAAGGCAAAAAGTACGCCCATCATTGAGGAGGTTGGGTTTTGACCTAAAAACAGATTTTAGGGTTTTGCGGAGTCAACGGAAGGATTATAAAGAGGAGTCTTAGTGCATCATTCTTGATCTTGGAAAATACACCGTTATGTTGCCGGATTGATTCTGGATTGCTTCGAGGGATGAAGACCTCCTAGTTTGGGCATCGCTTCATGTTTGCAAGACAACATCTAGTGGTGAATTTCAGTCTATTTGTGAGTGCATCTTAGTTTATTCATTTATGTTCAGTTTGCATTGTAAAATCTGTTATTGGCATTTTAGTGTTTCAGCCATTTAGCTTCATTTAATACAGCAGATCTACGTTTTCATTTCTGGGTCAGCAAGCACATTCTGGGTGTTGAGTAGATTCAGTATTCAGCATTTCCTTCAAGTTTGCTTCCAGTATTAGTTTGAAATAGTATAACTCCGCCCTATGGTAGCTACTTTCCCGTCTTGGGTCAGCAAGCACATTCTGGGTGTCGAGTAGTTTCATTATTCAGCATTTCATTTCAAGCTTTGCTTTCTGTAATCACTCCGTCATATGGTCGCCCCTCACTCCACCTTGGATTGGGTAGCACATACTTGACGTTGAGTTCCCTTCTGTATCTTGAGTTTACTTCCTTGCACGTTTCGGTTTATCCATCTAACCTTAATGGGTGAACTTGCTTGAATGTTGTAATCTGTTATTTGAAAAAACGAAAAAAAATTGGCTCGGTATATTTCACAGCCTCCTTATAAGCTTCGATCTGCTCTTGAACTATTCGCACTTCTCTTAGGAACTCGCACTTGAATGAAGGAAATGAATGAATGTAATCGATGCCTTGATGGAATGAAGTGATCTCATATATATACAAAGTGAAGAAGTGGTCGCACCTTGTTAATGAATGATAGCGTCGGTCAGATCTGGAAGACGATTGCTGCAAGCACCATCGTCATTCACACCTGATTGAGTTTATCGCTATTTTGAAATTTCTGGAAAATCATATCATTCAAATTTATGAGTATAAAATGCGAATCATATTTAATATTCTAAATCGAAATTTATATTGTTATTCGCTGTTTAGTATATATGAGTTATACTAATGTATTTTTAACTGTGTGTTAACCCGTGCTCTAAAGAACGCGTCCCATGAGTGGACATGTCTCCACTCGTGGAGACACGTCCTCTCATGAGACGTGTCTCTTAGAGGCAGGGTTTGCTCAGATACATATGGCGAATCCTTTCCTGATATGCAAACATAGAAATCGGACAATGTTCTACATTCAACACATTGATTATCATTAAATCTAAAGTTGAAAATTTGTGTCTTTCTGGAAGTCGAAAATCTGAGTCTTAGTTTTTGGTAGATTTCTGGAAGTTGAGAATACTTATAGAACCCTTAATCTCTAATACTTGCCATTAGATTTGTTTTCAATTACATGGTATCAGAGCCACGTTGTGCGAATCCCAAACAGATCTAATATCAGTTTGCTCTAGAAAATTCGCATTTTCTAAAAATCGAATTTACTCACATTCTTCATAATGTCAAGTGTGATCAGATTTGAAGATCGCCTTGTTGGAGCAGACAATTTCACATCATGGAAGTTTAGAATCATGATGATCCTTAAGGAACATAAGTTAGACTCACTTGTGTGAGAAAATCTGGAGGAACCGAAGTCTGAACCTGAGAAAACTCAATGGGTAGAAAACAATGAAAAAGCCATGAAAATCCTTGTAGATGCAGTTAGAGATCATATAGTGCCCATCCTAGCAAAACATGAAACTGCATACCATATGTTCAAATCTCTTGAGAAAACTTATGAGATCAACAACACCTGCAGGACTTTTGCTTTAAAAAGGAAAATCAACAATGCTCAAATAAACAAAGGAGAGTCCATTAATGCATACTTCATGAGGATTATTGAATTGAGAGATCAATTATTCACAATTGAATATCAGATTGATAGCAAAGAATTAACTCTAATTGCTCTAGGAGGCCTACCAAACTCATGGGAGTCATTCGTTCAAGGAATAAGTGCAAGATCCAAACTCCCTAAGTTTGACAGGTTGAGAACTGACTGCCTCCATGAAGAAACAAGGCTCTCCTCAAAAGAAAACAAACAGAAAAACGTAGATGAAGATATTCATGTACTCAACACATCGTCTAATAAAAGGAATAAGAAAAACTCCAAGAAAGGATCTTTTAAAAGAAAGAGAAATTCCAATGGAAAGGGATCCTCTAAAAAGAAAGACATCTCTCAAATACAATGCTTTAGATGTGATCAATATGGCCACTATGCAATGAAGTGCCCTGACAGATCTAAACAACAAGCATCGTTTGCCAAAGTAGGAAAGTCAAATTCAGATCATGAATCTGAAAACTTTGTGTTCTATTTAGCCTTATCTAGTCAAGTATCTAACAATATCAACAACTGGGTGATTGATAGTGGTTCTTCGAGGCACATCACAAGGTTTAGAGAACACTTAGACACTATGACTGAAGAATCTGATGAAGATGTCACAATTGGGGATGACTCTACACATCAAGTGAAAGGGGTTGGAACTTGCTCCATCTCATTGAAATCTGGTCTCTCTCTTCAACTCACTGGGGTCTTATTTGTACCTGGAATAAAAAGGAATCTTATATCCATCTCTGCCCTTGAAGACAATGGTTATAGAGTTACCTTTATGGATGGGAAAGTTCTAGCATGGCCTAAGAACTCAACAATCAAGAAAGCCCAAATCATAGGTGTGAGACAAGGGTATCTTTACAAACTTTGCATTGAAGTCAATCAAGCCCTTACCCTTGACACTTTTGATTCAAATGAGATTTGGCATAGAAGATTAGGACACCTTCATTTCCGTGCCCTACCTTCTGTAGGAAAACTTGTAACAGGCTTACCTAAGTTAAAACCATCTCATGAAGGAACTTGCAAAGGTTGTGCCTTAGGAAAGCATACAAAGGGGTCCTTTCCAAATAGTTTGAGCAAAACCCTAAATGTGTTAGAATTGGTTCACTCAGACTTATGTGGACCCATGTCTGTACCCTCTAAAGCAGGATTTCTATACTATGTCATATTTGTAGATGATTTCTCAAAGAAAACCTGGATCTATATCCTTAAATGTAAAGAGTCAATAGAAATCCTCAAAAGGTTCAGAGAGTTTAAAGCCCTCTCTGAAAACTTCTCCGGAAAGAAAATAAAAACCTTAAGGACAGACAATGGGAAAGAATTCACCTCTGAAATTTTTAAGGAATTCTGTATGAGTGCTGGAATTAAGAGGGAGTTCACAGTGGCTTACAACCCTCAACAAAATGGGGTTGCTGAAAGAAAAAATAGAACTATTGTAGAAGCTGCCAAAGCAATGTTGCTTGACCAAAACATTGAAACCTCTTTCTGGGCTGAAGCCTCTAAGACTATTGTCTTCATCCAAAATAGATGTCCTCATCCTCATCTTGACAACAAAACTCCTGAAGAAGCCTTCACTGGCATAAAACCTGACATTAATCACTTTAAGATTTTTGGTTGTCTCATCTATATTCATGTGCCCAAGGAGAAGAGATTCAAACTTGAACCTTCCGGAAAGAAAGGGATATTTATGGGATATAGTGAAACCTCCAAAGCCTACAGGATATACATACCCGGGCAGAAACAAATTGAATTAAGCAGGGATGTTATCTTTGAAGAAGACATTTCATTCAAGAGGGCAAGAAGTTCTAGTGAGACTGAAACCTATTCCCCTAGAGTACCTGAAATGGAACTTGCTCCTGAGATTCAGAGGGAGCATCCTGAGGAAATGTCACATGAACTTCCTTCTACTTCAAATGAGAATACAGATGTCAACGGCAGAAAGAGACCACTTTGGGCCAAGAAGATGATCAAAGAAGCAGAGAATCATGCAGCACCCAAAGGAACGTTCAGGGAGAGCAAAAGACCCAAACGCTTCTCTAGCTATGTTGCCCTTATGAACGATATCATAAACTCCGAACCTGTCAGTGTTTCAGAAGCCTTCAAAAATCAAGCATGGAAAGATGCAATGACAGAGGAATATCAGTGCATTCTAAAGAATGATGTATGGGATGTAGTGCCTAGACCAAAAGGGAAATTTGTTGTCTCTTCCAAATGGCTCTTTAAAATCAAGCATGCTGCTGATGGCAGTATAGAAAAACATAAAGCACGTTTTGTGGCCAGAGGTTTTTCTCAAAAGGAAGGTATTGATTACAAAGAAACATTTGCACCTGTTGCCCGGTACACATCAGTGAGAGCAGTGTTAGCCATTGCAGCAGCTAAAGGTTGGAAGATCCATCAAATGGATGCGAAAACTGCCTTCCGGAATGGAACCATTGAAGAGGAAGTCTATCTGGAACAACCTGAAGGTTTTGTGATACATAAACCTGACTCACATGTATGTAGACTGAAGAAAGCTCTTTATGGACTTAAACAGGCTCCCAGGGTCTGGTATGAAAGAATTGACAGCTATCTCTTGGGATTAGAATTTTCCAAGAATGAGGTCGACTCCAATCTCTACTTCAAGGTAATCAAAGGTGATATGCTAATAATTATTTTATATGTTGATGATCTGCTGATAACAGGAGAAGATCACCTCATTGCTCAAGGGAAGCAGGATCTAATTTCTGAATTTGACATGAAAGACTTAGGCATTCTTCACTACTTCCTAGGTTTAGAAGTATGGCAGAAATCAGAGGGCATTATACTAAACCAAGGGAAGTATACTATTGATATTCTGAAAAGATTTGGAATGTTGGACTGTAGACCGATGTCTACACCTATGGAAACCAACCTTCACAAATTGAAAGAAGCAGCAGCAGAATCCAAGTGTGCAGATCCAACCCTTTACAGACAGATGGTTGGATCCTTGATGTATCTAGTTAACACCAGACCTGATATTTGCTATGTAGTGAATGTTCTCAGCCAGTTCATGTGTGAGCCAAAGGAAATTCACTTAATGGCTGTGAAACATATTTTGAGATATCTTCAAGGCACTATTGGATATGGTCTTCTTTACAAGAATGATCAACTAGATCTTCATGGGTACTCTGATTCAGATTGGGCTGGAAGTGTAACCGATCGAAAAAGCACATCAGGATGTTGCTTTAGTTTAGGATCGGCTATGATCTCCTGGATTTGCAGAAAACAATCTTCAATTTAGAGCTCAACAGAAGCTGAATACATTGCAGCCTCCATGGGAGCAAGAGAAGCAGTTTGGCTTTGTAAATTGCTTGTGGGACTCTTTGGTGAGCCCTTGAATCCTACAATTATTCATTGTGATAATCAGAGTTGCATCAAACTCTCTGTAAATCCTGTCTTTCATGATAGATCGAAGCACATTGAGATCCCCTATCATTATGTAAGAGATATGGTGGAAAAGAAAGTAATTCAGTTGGACTATATCAGTACAAATGATCAAACTGCAGGCATTCTCACCAAGCCTCTCTCCCGAATCAAGGTGGAGCACTTCAAGAAGAAACTTGGGATGGTTGAAATGTAATTTGTTATTTATGTTTGAAATACAAATTGTTTATAAATTGTACTAATATATATAAAGATGTTTAATTTGTAAACTCTTTTGTCATGTGTGTGACTCCATGACTTTATGGGCCTACTTTCCCTGTATGCATTATTGAAAGGTGACGATCTTTCTAATAATGAATACTTGTAATTGACATTGTAAAGTGACGACTCTACAATGATCAAACTATCATGATAGATATCATGTGACTTGATATTATGGACATGTCATGATAGTAACTCTTATTGATATCATGGGACTTGATATCATTTGTAGATCATTATGATCCTTAAGAGATAATCATGGTGGATATTTATATCCATGGATATGCCATGAATTATGGTAGACATCATGTGACTTGATGTCAGTGCACATACCATAATAAGATATGATATGAAGAATGTCATGTGACTTGACAATATTGAGAAATCATATTATGTCTTAGATATCACGTGTTTAGGTGATATCTCTTGTTATTTGATTTGATATATCTTCCCTAGCTAAGAGGGAGTGTTAATGAATGATAGCGTTGGTCAAATCTGGAAGACGATTGCTGCAAGCACCATCGTCATTCACACCTGATTGAGTTTATCGCTATTTTGAAATTTTTGGAAAATCATATCATTCGAATTTATGAGTATAAAATGTGAATCATATTTAATATTCTAAATCGAAATTTATATTGTTATTCGTTGTTTAGTATATATGAGTTATACTAACGTATTTTTAATTGTGTTAACCCGCGCTCTAAAGAATGCGTCCCATGAGTGGACGTGTCTCCACTCGTGGAGACACATCCTCTCATGAGACGTGTCTCTTAGAGGCAGGGTTTCCTCAGATACATATGGTGAATCCTTTCCTGATATGCAAACATAGAAATCGGACAATGTTCTGCATTCAGCACATTGATTATCATTAAATCTGAAGTCGAAAATTTGTCTTTCTGGAAGTCGAAAATCTGAGTCTTAGTTTTTGGTAGATTTCTAGAAGTTGAGAATACTTATAGAACCCTTAATCTCTAATACTTGCCATTAGATTTGTTTTCAATTACACACCTCTTCATGAACAAGGTCGGCCACCATATGAAATGAATTTACAAATAAATGGTGTGAATTACAAGGAGAGTCGGCCCAAAAAATAATTTCCAAGAGAAGCACCTCTTCACTTAAATAATGGCAATAAATAAATAGCCGTTAGGCTATATGAAATTTATTGAACAAAATGCAAGGCGAAAGTATGTAGCCTGAAGCTACAACATCAACACTCCCTCATACCTACTTCCGATACACACAGTCATGAAATCTCTCAACATGACACCCACAATGGCTACACCCATATGTGGAAAGGAACATATCACGGAGTCACTCAACGTGATATCAACCATCATGGCTACTCCTATGTATGGCAAAGCATATGTGCACAAGTGCCCATCACGGAATCACTCAACGTGATGTCATCATCTCATCATGATGTTCACCATGGCTACTCCCAGAGGGTAAATAAACACAAGTACAAGAAAATTATCACGAACTCTCTCACGTGATGTCATGGAGTCACTCAACATGACATCCACCATGGCTACTCCCAGAGGGTGGAAACAAGGGCTTTCACCTCAAATTTCTCCATCACAGAGAAAGATGCATTAACAAGGGCTTACACCTCAAATTCCTCCATCTCAGAGGAAAATGCATTAAAGCAAATCACTGATGCTGAGTCTCCCTCTCAGCTAGGGCTTCATTCTCCACAACACCAAGCTTGTCTCGAAAGTGCACAAACTTTTCTCTAGAGAGAGGCTTGGTGAGAATGTCTGTCGTCTACTCATCAGTGCAAATGTATTTCAACTGTATGGCTTTCCTCAATACCATTATATCTCTAATGATTGTCCAAACAATCCTACAAAGAGTTTTCGAAGCCACACTACTTCTCGAGCTGCCACACAAGCTGCAATATACTCGGCCTCTACGGTGCTTAGTGCCATTGACGACTGCTTCCTGCTACACCAGGAATTCATCACAGACCCCAAACTAAGGCAACATCCAGAGGTGCTCTTCAGATCAGCCACACTCCTTGCCCAATCAGAAACAGAATATCCTTGCAGCTTTAGGTCCACACTGGAAGAGTATCTCAAGCCATATCCAATTGTGCCCCGCAAGTATCTCAGGATATGCTTCATTGCAACTAGATTTATTTTCCTAGGTTCACACATGAACTGACTAAGTGCACTCACTGCATAGCAAATATCTAGTATTGACTAGATACATCAACAATCCAATCAACTGCCTATACATAGTAGGATCCACCAGATCTGAACTAGCTGCAGCCTCTTTTAACTTTTGCAAATTGGTCTCCATCGGAGTAGACATGGATTTGCAATCCATCATACCAAATCTCTTCAAGATGTCTAGGGTGTACTTTCCCTTGAAGTTCCAAGAATTTGCATCAACCTTTTGACCTCCCCGTCCAAGATTGCTTGGAACGCTTGCCAGAGAGAAATGATTTCTAGCACACACATCTGGCACTAATGACTTGCAAGAGTTCAGGATTGTCCTTATTGACCTCATCCTGGATCACCCTATCTTGAATAGGTTTGCAGAACTACCAATGTCAAATCCAGATTGAGTGTCTTGCGCAATTCTGATCTTAGCAGCTGAATAGGTCTTCCAAGAACACTGCAACTTAGTGAGACATAGAACTCCCTCTTGATCCTTGCCTCAAATATTGCAAAGAAGTCTTCTGGAAGTGAACTCTCCTCCATTTCCTAATCTCAGAATCTTAATCCTATTCTATGACACGCTCACAACTTGAGACTTGAATCCTCGGAGTTCGACTCCCTCTAAATGTCATTTCCTCCTTTTTTCAAAGTAACTGATCACAATGACAATCTTGTAGTGGTTCTTCTTGTTTTATGTCTTCATCTTTCTCAATCTTCTTGCTGATCCAAACTCTCCATCCAAGGTAGACCCAGCCTCGTGCCCTCAAGAGATGACTATAGTTGTGTGTCACCAACTCAACTTTATGGCAGCAAGCTGAGTCTCTAGTTTTCAGCCTGCTTTGCTTCCTCATAGGATGCCTCAAGCTCTTTCTCCCTTGAATTCTCAGATAATTAATTCATCATTCAATTGCTTCTGAATCCAACTTGCATTTTAAAGGATTAATAATAGTTTATATAAAAAAATCAAACTACAAGTGAATTATGTAGCGAATATCAAGAGATCAAATTAAAGGGATAAAAGGACTTATCTTTATTGATTCTGATATATCTTTCTTCCATCTTTTACTCCTCTCGAAAGTGCTAATCTCAGCACAACAAAAGACAATCTACTCAACTCAGATTTCTCAGACACATTATGTAGCCAACATATACAACATAGAACCAGGCCTCTCAAGGCACCATCATAGTCCATGCACATAGAGAATGGTATCGATGTGACCATCCAATTACAACGAAATTGCAGTTTTCTTTTCATCTCAGAGTCACACTTAGAGATCTTCACAATTTGCAAGGAATAATGGTATCTCCAAAGGATCTTGTCCCAGTGATCACTATTCAAGAGAAACCATGATCTTTACTAAACACACATTATTCAAATAACCGATGTCAGATTTGCACAACTTAGCAAATTGAATTTCAGCCTAGAAGGTGATTTCAAAGATACAATCGAAGAGTACTTATCTCTTTAAGGATTCTGATAAATGCTAATCACTGTACTCAATATAATTCACTGCTCTTACGCTCAGATCAGTCCACAACCTTCCTTCGACAGGTTCATGACTTGATCATAGGCCCATGTCTCAGTATTAACAGTAAATCTTATAGAATAAGGCATATGGAAGCAGATCTCTCACATCAATTCCTTCCCTAAACTCATCCTCATAAGTTCTTGATAAGTTCTTATACATGAAACCCCTTTTAGCAAAAGGACCATTTAATGTGATATTGAGAGACATTAAAAAAATGTTGCTTCCACTTGATGAACCTCCTGATCAGGTTGCTGTTCACTGTCTGCACAGACAAAACTATAGCAAGTCAAGATTTGCTTCATTCATACCCTGCCAGTTGCCCTTTACGCTTTCAAAAATGCCATTTGACCTGCGAGCCTAATTCTTTCTTCACGACTCATCTGATACAAGAGTCATGCGGCTAGGTAATGACACCAACATGGAATGGTATAGCAACAAACTTAAAGCATTTGTTAATCATAAGAGCATGATCCCGATCTTCCTGACACAGCCTTTGATAAAACTGTTAACTGAATGTAGGCAATGATGGAACTGTGGGCTTGCTATAGTAAATCGATGTCCCACAAATCTGATGTCGGGTCCTCAAAGCTAGACACCTTCCCGCAATACTCATTCACTGTTGTGGCTCGACGATGGAGTTGCCAACTGAGCCTTCCGGTATGAGTGATGCAAGTCGTGAGTGGTTTCCAAGGAAAAATTGGGATTGCAATAATATGATTTCCTAAATTCCATGAGAACATGGTGTCATCCGACACCAGATATTCATCCGATATAACTTTGTACATAAGCACGACTCCTTGCAGTGTATTCCGTGTGATATGCAACCAGCGCCAGTGTCTCACTCCCGAGTGATGCGCAACTTCCACTCAACATATCTTAGAATAAGGAGACTCCCGACTCCTATTTTTTTTTTGCATCTATAGCTTTGCCTCCATCAACAACAATAACATTGACCAAAGATGATGAACACAACCACCAGTCAGTATAACAAATTTGATCACTTAAATTCTTCAATGAAATCCACAAATCTGATCGGATCTTCACACAAAACCCGCTCTGATACCATGTTAGTTTTATGATCAGATAAGAAAAACAGAATTTTAATTCAAATTTAGACAAATAGACACAACATATACCCTGGGAAAACCCTCCACTCGAGGGAGAAAAACCCGGCAACAATATCACTTATATATTGAATATGAAATAATAATCTCCTTTACAATGAGGCCGGTTATGAGGACAAACAACAACACCAATATGATGCAATCTCTAGAAGATAATACAACTCTTTTTAATGATAATATATCAGCCTCCTTATAAGCTTCGATCTGCTTTTGAACTATTCATAATTCTCTTATGAACTCGCACTTGAATGAAGGAAATGAATGAATGTAATTGATGCCTTGATGGAATGAAGTGATCTCATATATATACAAAGTGAGGAAGAGGTCGCACCTCTTCATGAACAAGGTCGGCCACCATATGAAATGAATTTACAAATAAATGGTGCAAATTACAAGGAGAGTCGGCCCAAAAAATAATTTCCAAGTGAAGTGCCTCTTCACTTAAATAATGGCAATAAATAAATAGCCGTTAGGCTAAATGAAATTTATTGAACACAATGCAAAGCGGAAGTATGTAGCCTAAAGCTACAACATCAACAGAACTGAGCTAACATCCCACTGCTATCCTTCACCTTTTCACCTTCTTCTGAAGCCTTTTCCTCCTCACTTTCTTCAGTATCATCTTGCTGTTCTGAATTTTCTGTAACTTCTTCATCATCTGACTGGTATTCTATCAGCAATGCTTTAGCCTTGGAAGCACATTTATGGCCTTGTGTCTATGGCTCTTTGCATGTAAAGCATAAACCCTTTCTTCTTAACTCATTAAGGGTCTCACTATCAATCTTAGTGTATTGTTTTTTGGGCTGCTCATGTTCTTTTGTAATGATTTTCTTGTCTTTATGCTTCTTTTGTAGTGAACTCCTTGACTGAAATCTGCTCTTGAAAGCTGATGTCTCCATATCTCTAGCCTTTTTGATGGCTTCCTGAAGGCTAGGAGGGTTACAAACTTTGATCCAACCCCTTAATGGGTCGGAAAGTCCATCAATGAACAGTACTATAAGCCTTCTCTCATAAATATTAGTCACTAGCATAGAAAGCTTTTGGAAATCTGCAATGTATGAGTCCACAGAATCCCATTGTTTTAGTTGGGCTAACTCCTTAAAGTGCAGCTTAGGATCTTTCTTATCAAAATTTTCAATTAATCTCTTAGTGAACACCTTGTATAAAGTGATTTTTGCATGCCCCAAAGTTAACATACCATTGTACCATCACTCATGAGCAATTCCATCTAGGTGTATAGATGCATACTGAATGGGCTCTAAGTCCTGCATAGAGTTTAAAGTGAAGTAGGTATCGAGTTTCTGTACTGCCATCTTTCCGGACCCATCAAAATAAGGAAGTGCAAGCTTCCCCACTTTCCTTCGTAGCTCAGTTTGCTGGTCCCTATTCCCCCTTGTGTTTGAATGTCTCGTTCTCAAGTCAATGTAGTCTTTGAGAGATATGTCCATCTGAAAGCCAGGCCCATCGAGCCAATCTTGCCTAAAGTGGTCCTGTTGTTCCAACATAGTAAGCTCAGGATTCACAGGTGCTTCTAGCCTCGGTGGAAATTTTTGCATAAGAGGCCTTGCCAAAGCTCCCTGATTATCAACTCCTTGTTGTCCTACCTTGTTTCCTTGACCCATTTGGTCCATTCTTTGTATTAAATCTGCTAACCTGTCATTAGTCTCATGTGCGTGTTGTGCTGCCCTACTTTGACCCCTAACCAAAGCATCAAGAAGTAGCATTAATCTATCTGGAGGTGCCTCATTCCTCTCATTCCTCTCATTCCTTTCATTCCTTTCACCTTCACCACCCCTATCTCCCATGTTTTCAGTGTTAGAGGACCGACTAGATGATGGTTGTGAATGCTGCCCTTACTTTGATGGTGACCAATGTCCCCAATACCCCTCTTCTTTTCTTCTACTTCTTTCTAAATACTTTCTCTCCCTATTCCTCGAGCTCATAGAAACTCACACCCACTGCTTGGCAGGACTGATTTGGCTCTGATACCCCTGTAATAACAACTCCCAATTTTTTTTCTGATTTTTTTTGTTCTCTCCAACTATTGTATGATGAGTTTGTGTTTTTTTCTGATGGTTTGTTTGTTTTTTCTCAAGTGACATTCATAAGATAAGCATGCTAAAAACTTGATAACAAAATGCAACGAGAATAATACCAACACTTGCAAGAAGAATAGTTTCAGCCTTTCAATTAAACTCAAAATTTTATCCTCTAACAATATTTTGATTTACAATCTTTAATATCAGAAAATAAGGAAGTCTTTCAGACCTGGTTCAATGAAGAAAACAACAAGCTTAGAGCTCCCCCAAAGCCACAAATTGCACCAAGAGTTTGTCCTTTGAACTCCTTGTCTAATATCATCAAAACACACTAAAATCAGGCTTGAAGGGCGAACAGTAACAGCCACTACCAGCCAAAAGGAAACTGAGAATCTTCGCTAGAAAAGTTGTCCCTCCCTGAAAAGTTTGATCTCCTCAATAAAATCCAAATCTCACTTAAAAATTGCAAACAAGTACTCATTAGAATCGCCATGGAAAGGGTCTTTCTTTGCTGCAATACCCATTTTGATTCCTCAAGCCATCTTAGAGCTACAAGCAAATATATGAGTTCTGGTTCAGAAAACTAAGTGCCCAGAAATTGAAATAAATCACACCCAAAATATAAGAAATCCACCACACCAAAACCCAACAATCTTACACCAAAAAAAAACTGAAAGACACTCAAAAGAACTGAAAAATCTTCATTCTTTTTTGCCCAGATGTGATTCCTGTATGAAACCACCAATCACTAGCTTGAGCAGGTCTCTCAGTGCCGAAACTAGCCTTAGAATCTGAGGGTTTTCGTCTTCAATCCCGTTCTTCAACCTTTTGGTAACAAACCAGCAACATCTCCCTTTGTCGTCAATCTCAACCATACCAAATGAACTTCAAAACTTAACTTTTAAAAGATGCCTCCAAATTAGGGTGACCAAGCTCACCCTAGAAAACCAACACCACTTTTTTGAGAGATTATAATTTTTTGATTTAAAATAAATCTCACGCAACATTAGCTTTTCATTTTAATTTGTATTTCCTCTTTGCTTGGGCATCCACTCTTATCTAGCCTTCAAAAACATTTTAGAAGCTTTAAAAATAACTTAAGGTGATTGCATTAGGGACCATGGTACAATTTTGTCCCCTTATGACCCCTCAATAATAAAATATAAAGTTAGTTTAATAACGCTCACTTTTCGAAGCATTAATCAAATATTTAAATGATTTAACGAAAGCAACTTTGTACCAACTGAATAAGTGTTGTTGTGACAAGCCTGACCTGGTCCAGTATACCCAAAATAGACTTACTATTTTTAGTAAATACTAAAAATAGCAAGTGACATCCCAAAGGTTTGAACTGGAGAAAAACTGATATTGCACCAAGACTAACTGAAGACAGTGAGCACCATATTGGCCTTGCTAAAAATAGAATGTCTCCCAAAAAACTGCAAGCCCAACACCCAAAGCTAGAACTGAGTCCCCTTATCAGAACCTCTTAGCCTACAGGGACTCTGGAATAGGCTAAAGGTGATGTCCACTGCTTAGAGGCTAGGAGGGGACATTACATTTACTTCTGATTGCACTAGTTTATAGCTGGAAATGAAACAATTTACAACATTGAGCTAGGGTTTATAGCTGGGAATGAAATAATAATAGTATTGCTTCTATCAGATTTTTGAAACTATAGAAAATTGTTAAACTTGCATGTTTGACATCATTTATTTCTCCAACCCTTACACAACAAGTGTTATAAGCTTATTCTGGCTAACAATCAAGTAAAATTCACCAAAACTTATAAGAGACCCTTGTGAGATAGATAGGAATTTATCATCTGTGTAAGGATCGTGACCCAACACAGTCTCATGAAACAATAATAATCCACTCATGATCTCATAAACATGGAATAAAAATGATAGAACTTCATTAAGTAATAAATATCATAACTGTAATGTCCCCTTCTCGAGCATGATCTGTCGAGTGACTGTTGGCCTTTTTCTGGAAACCCGAAGGCTAGTCGGAAGATAAAATTAGGGTTTCCTATTTTTGAGGAGGTCTTTGCTCAGAGTTGGTGGATTCAGTGGCGGATTCTTTCTGGGTTTTCAGAGAGCTTCGCAGTGGTATGTTCGGCTCGGCTTTCTGAGCATTTCCAGGAATTTACTATTTTTAGTAAATTCTATTTTTGGCAGCTAACAGGTTTGTCTCAGGCAGTTGACTTTCCCTTTCAGTTAACTCAAGTGGCGTATTCAGTTTCGGGCTTCAGAATGCAGTTTTGGAGAAATGAGATTATTTCACTTAAAAATAACATTATATTTTAAATGTTATTTTATGACCTTGGCCTAGTCGAATAACTTAATGTTATTTTAAAAGGTGGACTTGAAGGGTGGCGCCATCATTGAGGGTATATTAAATTTATGTTGAAATTTATCAAAGTCCAATCTAGGCTTTAAGGAGGGCGCATTTATTTAAGTGAAATATTTAATGAAATCAAAATTAATGATGCTTGGAAAAGGACGCCATTTTGTGGGATTAGGGTTTTGACTTTGGAAAAGGTGTTAGGGTTTCAAGGAAGGTCAACAGAAGCTTATAAAAGACAGCCTTGGGGTCTCATTTGGGCATCTTTTGACGACTATACTGTTATGCTGCCGGATTGGCTCTGGGACTGCTTCGAGGAATGAAGGCCTCCTAGCTTGGGCATCACTTCGTGTTTGGAAGACAACATCTAGTGGTGAATCATTGTACTGTGAGTTGCATTTAGTTTGTGTTTGTTCTCAGCTCATTGCATAGTTAGAGTCGAATTGGCATTTTGTAGTTTTCAGCTTTTTGCATTGTTTCTAGACAGCAGATTTCATGTTCTACTCATATCTCAAAAAAGACAAAAAGGATAGTTCTGGGTATTGCATTTATATCATTGTTTAGGAGAGGCGATTCTTTGTCTCAAATCTCAGATTTTATTGTGGTGTATTTAATTTTTAAAGCCAAGTCGAATTCTTCAGCTGGGCCGTACCTTTTCTTGCATTGGGATTTGTGCATTTAATTGTTAGTTGCATATTGAGGCTGTGTTAAGTTCCTAGCTTGATCGCCATCATCATAATAGTCTTATGCATCAGTTTTTAAGCATTTTGAGTGAGTTATAAGTGAGAGTCAAGCATTTGAATCATTTCTGAGGGTGCTGGTTTTAATTACAAAAATACAGATTTGAGAAAAAACAGAAAAAACAGAAATATTAATTCCTATCTTGGTGATGATTTGATGTGGCTTCTTGAATTAAGCCAAGAGAGATCTTATTGTATTGTATTGATTAATATTTCCAGCTCTAACCTCTTGACAGGCGTCTGATATTAAATTGTAAACTGACCAGTAGTACTGGCAGTTATTCTTAAGCTTGTTAATTTGAATTTGTAATGCTCAATTTCATTTAAAGTTTGTAATAGATAGATCTCCGCCCTATGGTAGCTACTTTCCCATCTTGGGTCAGCAAGCACATTCTGGGTGTCGAGCATTTTCCAGTTTCAGCATTTATTTCAAGCATTAAATTCTGTAATCACTCCGTCATATGGTTGCCCCTCACTCCGCATTGGATTGGGTAGCACATACTTGACATTGAGTTCTTTTCTGTATTCAGAATAAAAGATCCTCTGACCAATGCTCGCCATCATCGGCGCCATTCTGGTTAGAGTTGCTTTCTTGCACGTTTTGGTTTATCCATCTAACCTTAACGGGTGCACTTGCTTGTAATGTTGTAATTTGAAATTGTGAAAAATCGAAAAAATTTGGCTCGGAATATTTCAGTGGTATCAGAGCCATGCATCCTGCCATCCTGTGCCCATCAAGGTTCAATTGACAGTTGAATGATAGAGAAATCAGTTTCTACACCAGGGGTCAGAACAGAGTTCAGCTTAGTTTAGAAGTGTCAGTTAAACATGGCTAACAGAGAAGAGATTAAGCTGCAGGAAACACTTTTTGCGGTTGGAAATAGACTTGACAAAGAATTTCAGTCAATGGAAGAAGAAAAGAATAATCTTCAAATATTGGAACAATGTTTGAGATAGGTGGAGCAGTCACCTTCTAAATAGATGGAATTGGCATTGTCACCTGCAATTCACCTTTTAGTTCAGCCCTATTGGCTGGGACATCCAAATGAAGAAATGAAGCTGTTGATTTCTTCTTGCTTCATGGAGATGATGAGGATTGTGGTTCCTTTGACACCCTATGATAATGAAACCATGAAAATCATTCTGAATATGATTGTAGAAAGTTTCCAAGATCTTGATGAAACTGGAAGCAATCTATTTGCTAGAAAGGTTGCTATCTTAAAGACATTTTCAGATCTCTGGGTAAGTAACTTGCTATTTGCCTTGGAAATGCATGATCAGATTTATCACTTGTTCCATTACCTCTTCATATCCACTCGGAGCAAACAAGAAGAGGATGTTATTGCAGCTGTGAAGAAAATCCTTATTCTCACCATTAATGAGTCAGATGAAATTCCACCAAATGTCCAATCTCTCCTCTTGGACACATATGAGTGTGAAGAAAAGGATTCTCCTATTGCTGCTATGCTGATCAAGGAATTATTTAATCAATGTGAAGAGAAACTGAAGCCACTGTTGGAGAAGTCTGAGCAAGATGCAGGAAAATTTAGTGGTCCTGATGATAGAGATAATTCCAAAGAGTCCATACAAGGTCATATTGAAGATAATGACGTTGAAGTGTTCAAAACAACAAGCAATGAAGATTCTTCACTTCATTATGATGGTGACTTTGGGTTTGAGCAGCAAACTCGGTCTTTGGAGAGAAATGTTTTTGACGATATCAATTTGAGGGATTTGGGACTTGACTTATTCAAAGAGTCATCACTACAAAGGGAGCATGATAAGTTTTTTCCTATTGATCATCTTAATCAACCCACTAGCATTTGGGATCCGAGTGTGTTGGCACCAAGGTATGACAGAGAAACTTTGTGGGATGAGTTTCCCTTTGATCCTGATGAAGACCAATGTTTCGTTGGCATTGCAAGCTATAGGGAGGGCACAGAAGGAAAAGTTGTCTTTGATGAAGAAGCTTGCTGTGAAAAGTTCCATGGTGATCCTTTCGAGTTGGTTACAGCCACCAAGAAGGATGTTGTATCTTCTAAAACTTTCAGAACAACATTCGATGATTCTTCGTTCGAGTTAGGAGCTGCCTTAGCCTTCAATCAAGAAGACGGTGAGGTGGATGAAGAGCTAGAAGACCACGTGGCTCTTGAAGATGTAGAGTTTGAAGGTGTTACTAAACACAAATATGATTTTCCAATGCATGAAGTTGATTGCAAACTTGTGGTCAAAGAATCTGTGAAGTATGATGCTTTTTTTGATAATGAGCATTCTCCACTAGTCAATGGTGAAGTTCATGAATGTTGGAGCAGCAATGAAGGCAGCAAAGACAAGGGACATGGTTCTGATTTTCAGTTGCAGCCTATCAGCAGTTCATCATCTTTGAATTGTCATGATTGGGACAGACAATTCAAGGTGTCCATTGACAAGGAAGTGCAAGCTCTATCCCTGTTTGATCACACACATAGCTTGGTTGAAGAATTGTACTGGAAGGCTCAGCTTGAAGAGAGACAAAGAGGAGTGAAAGATGAAGTTGCTCTTCCCAATCTGCAACTTATCAGAAACTCGTTGGTAACCTTGAAGTCCGAGTACATGCACTTGGTTAAAGATCGTGATTACGCCATTGAAGTTGCAAAGAAGACCATTTGTGCTTCTCAAGAGAGAGTGAGGAAGATTGATGAACTTTCTCTGGAGCTTGGATCAACAAGAGCTACACTAGAAGAAACTCAAATGGCTTTAATGGAGGTAGAAAATCAGTTTGCTAAATTCAAATTTTTCACAGAGCAAGAGAATGCACATAGAGCCAAAGAAATCAAGCAAGTAATTGGTGAGCTTGATAGTCTTCGAGAAGAGTTTAACCTAGAAGGTCTCACAAGAAGGACTGAAGTTACAAGTGCAGATTTGGATCAACAAGATGGATGGGGTGACTTTCAAGTTTTTGACAATCCTCTCTTTGAAGAAAGTGATGAAGGAGATTATGGCAATCCTCTCTATGTGATGGAAGTTGAAACAGAGAATGAGACCGAGTATGTGGATGTGCCACGTTTGCTGATTAGTCATGAATGCATAAGTGGGTTTGAGGATGAAGTCTATGCATGGGAAGTGTTGTTTCGAGGAGATTTCAACATCTTCGACACCAAGATGTTAACAAGGCAAGATTTGGTAGCTGCTGGTAACTTCAGTACAGCAGCAAGAAGCGAAGATTTTAGTCTTGTTACTCATGAAGAAGGGAATGAAGATGGACCAGAACTTGGTGTTTGCATGCTTGTCAATCCATCCCTTTGGTTGAACAATACTTTGGCACATATTGGTCTATTTTTGGATTTGTATTTGAAGTCATTTAATAGTTCATGCTCCAATGTTGTTGAAGCTTTCATGGATAGGCTTCAAAGGTTCATTAGCGGAGGCATCAATCTCTTCAGTATGCACTTGATCCTTACTAGCATTTGGGAATGTGTTGAGTTTTCTTTTCAGTATGTTGGAGATCACTTTCAGTTGGGTATCCATGCTTGGGATTCTCAATATGGGTTGATAGAACTTATTACTTGTGGAAAGAAGGACTTTTTGAAGGATAAGGATCAAAATTTCAGTATTAATGATGTGGTGACTTTCTTTTCCAGCCCCATGATGGTTCCGTTTGTTCATCGACAAATGGATTGGAGAGAAATTTTGAGTATGGATTGGAAAGAGGAACAATTGGTTGCTCTTGGCGTTGATCCTTGGCTAAGACAAGAGCAGATTTTGAGACTCGTGCTTGCTGGTTGGAGGCAGACCAGCCCTGTTACTTGTGGAGTTACTCTCGTTTGGGAGAGTTTTTTCATCACCACTTGCCAACGAGGTGGTAGTTTTCAGATGGAGATTGCTCTAGTATGTTTTTCGGCCATTTTTGAGTTGTTACCTTGCAACTCTATGCTCATATCATACACTCACACTTGGGAATTTCTTGGGTGCTGCTGTTTTTTCTTGTGTGAGGTACTAAAATCAGATTGCACTTCGCTGACTTCGGCCTTGAACAGCAGAGATTATTTGTTCCTTCGCACCTATTCTACTTTTGGAGTTCATCCTATGGAGGTTTGTGAAGCAAATTTTGATAGTTTCTTTACTATATTGGTTTTGGACAACGAACTTCCACATGCTTTGGCTTTCCCTTCTGAGACTCTTGGAGTTGGAATAGTAAGAGTGATTAGAATTCTTCATGGTGGTGTTGATATAATTCAGTTGATGCATAGTAGCTCCAGAAGAAGCCATGAGGCTGAATTTGTTGAGATCTTGCAAAGGATTGCTTTCCTCTTTGCAAGAAGATTTGAAGATATCATTTTTTCCATCAGGGCTTCGTTTGTTACAATATGGAGGTATGTTGAGGAGTTTGATTTTGAGTTGAGCAGCCTATCCATTGTGGTTGACAGTGGTATAGTTGATACTGTTGACTTTGGGCCTCTTGGACATAAGACGTCGCATGAAGCTGGTCTCAGTCCTTTAAGATTTTTCAGTATGAGTATCATGGACAGTAACACTTTGGGGTTACAAGGAAGGTTAGTGCATAATAGGCATGATGATTTCACGGATGTGATCAGAGTGGAACAGCATCGGCATGGTGGGTCCTTCCTGTGATGGGTTTGGGAACCAGGGATCATACTTGTTGCGTATGGTTTAGTTTAAAAATTTCTGGAGTTGTGGTGGTATTGCTTGAGGACAAGCAATTTTGGTAAGGGTGGATTGTAATGTCCCCTTCTCGAGCATGATCTGTGGAGTGACCGTTGGCCTTTTTCTGGAAACCCGAAGGCTAGTTGGAAGATAAAATTAGGGTTTCCTATTTTTGAGGAGGTCTTTGCTCAGAGTTGGTGGATTCAGTGGCGGATTCTTTCTGGGTTTTCAGAGAGCTTCGCAGTGGTATGTTCGGCTCGGCTTTCTGAGCATTTCCAGGAATTTACTATTTTTAGTAAATTCTATTTTTGGCAGCTAACAGGTTTGTCTCAGGCAGTTGACTTTCCCTTTCAGTTGACTCAAGTGGCGTATTCAGTTTCGGGCTTCAGAATGCAGTTTTGGAGAAATGAGATTATTTCACTTAAAAATAACATTATATTTTAAATGTTATTTTATGACCTTGGCCTAGTCGAATAACTTAATGTTATTTTAAAAGGTGGACTTGAAGGGTGGCGCCATCATTGAGGGTATATTAAATTTATGTTGAAATTTATCAAAGTCCAATCTAGGCTTTAAGGAGGGCGCATTTATTTAAGTGAAATATTTAATGAAATCAAAATTAATGATGCTTGGAAAAGGACGCCATTTTGTGGGATTAGGGTTTTGACTTTGGAAAAGGTGTTAGGGTTTCAAGGAAGGTCAACAGAAGCTTATAAAAGACAGCCTTGGGGTCTCATTTGGGCATCTTTTGACGACTATACTGTTATGCTGCCGGATTGGCTCTGGGACTGCTTCGAGGAATGAAGGCCTTCTAGCTTGGGCATCACTTCGTGTTTGGAAGACAACATCTAGTGGTGAATCATTGTACTGTGAGTTGCATTTAGTTTGTGTTTGTTCTCAGCTCATTGCATAGTTAGAGTCGAATTGGCATTTTGTAGTTTTCAGCTTTTTGCATTGTTTCTAGACAGCAGATTTCATGTTCTACTCATATCTCAAAAAAGACAAAAAGGATAGTTCTGGGTATTGCATTTATATCATTGTTTAGGAGAGGCGATTCTTTGTCTCAAATCTCAGATTTTATTGTGGTGTATTTAATTTTTAAAGCCAAGTCGAATTCTTCAGCTGGGCCGTACCTTTTCTTGCATTGGGATTTGTGCATTTAATTGTTAGTTGCATATTGAGGCTGTGTTAAGTTCCTAGCTTGATCGCCATCATCATAATAGTCTTATGCATCAGTTTTTAAGCATTTTGAGTGAGTTATAAGTGAGAGTCAAGCATTTGAATCATTTCTGAGGGTGCTGGTTTTAATTACAAAAATACAGATTTGAGAAAAAACAGAAAAAACAGAAATATTAATTCCTATCTTGGTGATGATTTGATGTGGCTTCTTGAATTAAGCCAAGAGAGATCTTATTGTATTGTATTGATTAATATTTCCAGCTCTAACCTCTTGACAGGCGTCTGATATTAAATTGTAAACTGACCAGTAGTACTGGCAGTTATTCTTAAGCTTGTTAATTTGAATTTGTAATGCTCAATTTCATTTAAAGTTTGTAATAGATAGATCTCCGCCCTATGGTAGCTACTTTCCCATCTTGGGTCAGCAAGCACATTCTGGGTGTCGAGCATTTTCCAGTTTCAGCATTTATTTCAAGCATTAAATTCTGTAATCACTCCGTCATATGGTCGCCCCTCACTCCGCATTGGATTGGGTAGCACATACTTGACGTTGAGTTCTTTTTTGTATTCAGAATAGAAGATCCTCTGACCAATGCTCGCCATCATCGGCGCCATTCTGGTTAGAGTTGCTTTCTTGCACGTTTTGGTTTATCCATCTAACCTTAACGGGTGCACTTGCTTGTAATGTTGTAATTTGAAATTGTGAAAAATCAAAAAAATTTGGCTCGGAATATTTCAATAACACATCCTCATATGTGTAGTGCATAATCTAGGTGAGAGCACATAATATATTATAGACAAAAATACAACTCTGGCTCTCATGCCATGAAGTCAAATAATGATACAATTTGAAAGTACAAATATAGTCAATGATATAATAATAATGTGAGGACATACAATATAGTTTCCGATCACCACCGACCCTCAAAGTTATCCACAAGTCAAAAGACGATAACATGGCTTAGGCGCTTTTCCACCCAACCACAAAGCAGGAGGGAATCTCGATGCAAGCCTGATGTATATACATGCATTTGTAACATGAACATGCAATGTCCCACAAACAGGATATGGCAGAGAAATATATATAATAATTTTGCTAGGTAAATTCCATCTATTTCAATGAACACATTGCTTTGGCCAATGCACTATAAGTATCAAGTAGATCCTGAAAAGAGGATCGACCTTCTCTGTTAACCCATATCCGGCACCCTATCCCAGAAGGTAAACCCAATACACATAGAATACAATAACATGCATGTTTTTTCATAAAATAAATAAATAATACTCCTTTATTTCATGCAAATGATTTTATGTGTCCTTCACTATTTCATATACATATATGAACATAAATATTTTAAGTAGAAAGTAGATTTAGAAAAATGGATTTGCAATAAGAGATTTAATAATAGAAAAAAAATGGATTTCTATATGTTTTCACAAATTTTATTTCCACTATAGACTGTTTCTTTGAGAAAAATACTTTCCAATATTTCCACTATAGACTCCTTCTTTCAGATTTTAAATTTCAATTTCAAATTCAAGCATTTAATATAACATCCAATTTAAAACACATTTATCTATATTCATAAGATGTTCAACCAATATTCACAACCAATTCAATTTAGTAATTTACTTATCAATTAAGTTTATACAAGAACACGAGACGTGACAATCTGATATGACCTGTTTGCTGTCTTTACTCAGATTTGGCTATCCTGACCTGATCTGGGTGATCAAGGTCAGATCTGGTCGATCTCCCAAGTGTCTGCAGTAGCAATGTATAGGGGCAGCCTGTAAAGCCCGGTGACCAGCAGTGACCTTCTTGGATGGTGGGTGGTTTGCAGAAGTGTCTGCTGTTCAATGGCAGGTGAAACAAATTGATCCAGGTGTTGTTAAGTTTGCAACAAATCGGCCCTAGTATTCTGCAACAAATGATGGTTTTCAGCCTCCAGATCTGGGCAATATTCTTGGAAATCTGCCTGGTGTTGGTTGAATGTGAGCTCCCTCCAATGGCACCTGGATGAAAGTTGATGTAACCAGCATCAAGTCCTGAGAATATCCAATCATTACCTTTGGTCAGCATACTGTAACAATTACCAGAATGACTGAGCATGAGGAAAGGGTTTCCATCCTAACCTAAAACTTTCCTTCAAGGGTTTTGTCCTTGATGGCCTCAAGCTTTGATTCAAATTGCGAACTGGAAATTATAAAAAATCAGGTTGCCAAAAAGTGCAGCCACTTGTAAATATACCTTGCCCTTTAGGGCCCAAGGGTCCCAAAGTTTAATGTAGATTACTAAATAGAGGTGTCTGGTTACAATATATATGTGACCAGAATAGTCACATTAGGTAGTACAGCCCCAGCCAGGCTACAAGTCTAGTCACAAAATATCAAAATTACATAACCATAGCAAGTCCTTTTTTAACAATAATTACATATCAAGTTTGCTGCTAACATTCAATTTTTCCTTTTTGCTAGGACCATTTTTACTCATTTTAAAGGAGTCAAACCCAGGAATGGCTCCAATTGAAGGTGAGATGCGCTCCCAGCTGCCGTTATCAAAGTTTTGATGAGTAACTTCCAGGTCCCTCACTGCTGAATCTCTTCGTAGTTCATACTGCTGAAGGTTGCTGTATCTGTTTTGAAAGTCTATATACTCTTTCTGAAATTTTAAATTTATTATCTACGTTCCTTAAGTCTTGAGGCCAATAATCAGCCTCTTGAATATCATTCTTAAACAGTGGAGTAGCACCTTCATCTAAGATCTTCAGGAACCTATCTGCAGGTAGTCTCAAGGTTAAAGTCGCTTGTTGAAAGTTCAAGAGAAATGTGAGTCTGCAGTAGACTTAGTAAGAACTCTCCTCTTGCCCTGGTACAAGTGCTCATTCTTCCTTTTTCATATAAACGACAAAATTTCAGTAGACATAATAGACCAACAGATATTTGACTCAGCATTAAGACCTTTGACAAATCCACACAAAATTTCAAACTATGACACATTATTTCTATAGTCCCAGCCTAGGATGCTACCCATAAACATTGACCGAATAGCAGATGCATATTGACATTTAGAGAAAATATGATCTATATCTTCAGAATAGTCACAGATAGAACAAACAGATGGAGTAGGACCAGTAATAAGTTTCTTAAGCAACAACATCCATCTAAAACAACATTTTTTAGGCTCAATTTTATTAGACTTGCAGACCTTGGTAATATTAGGTTAGTCTTTTCTCTCTATTTCCAATTTCCAATCCTGACTGACATGATCAAATACCTCTTGGGAGTGGGTTAACATTTTATACAGATTGTGTGATTTGATTTTTAGGAGGGGATTGTCATCAATCCAATTGAAGTTTTCAAAACCTTCATCATCAATCAAAACCTTCATCTTCAACCTTAATACTAACTGGGAACTGTATTAACTCCAATGTCTTTTTATTACAGAGAGGGATCTTTTATTGGACTTTGGAACATTGAACTCATTTTTTAGTTGAGCCCAGCTTTTAATCTCATTATTGCTCAGAATGTCATTTAAGGAAAAAATTCCTGTATAATTCCTTTTCTTGGCTGAACATCCTTGTACCAATGCAAGTGGCTTATTTTTATGACTCAGGTTCCACCAAACAGAACTGAACCCAAAGATATGATTATTTCTTTACTAACTGCTTCACAGTCTGTAACTAGATGTCTGCTAAACTCCCAAGCCTTCCAAATGCTGGCAAATATAGTAGATCAAGAGGGTTTTATACTAAAATTACCAAACAAGATATCGTGAGGATGTAGATTCCTCTATTGTTTTGCCTTTTTGGTACTTCTTGTATGTTTCTTTTGATAAGGACCTTCCAAGGCTCCTCACCAACCAATGCTTTTACAACCCATTTTGACGCTAAGGCAATGCCATGAATCTTCAAATCCTTTAACCCCAATCCCCCATCTTCTTTACCAACACAACACCACTCCCATTTGATTGCATGTTTCTTATTATTTCCTAAACTGTTCCATCCCTTTTATTTTTTGAAAATTGTACGTCTTTCCTTGAGAAGTGTGTTTTCAGTTTTGCATGTTGATAGGTGTATGTTTTAAGAGGTTTGATACAAATTTACTATATAGAGAACAACACTTTGAATAGCATTTGTTCATTACAAACACAATTAAACCATCACTCCATATTTGCTACTTGAAATTAGAGAATTTAGACAAAGGAACGGATCCCGTATTTTTCAGATGTTAATGAACTTACTTCAGCATTCTCCTTTCTGCTTCATCATTATTCACAGGCAGATTTGTGACAGTTACAGGTATGGTTTTTAACACTATTACAGTTGTAGAGTTGACTGTACCTCACTACAGGGAACTCCCTATCCCTTCAAACCACCCCTCTTTTCACACAATATAATATTTAGCTGTTCAGATGTAATGAATGATGAATTCTACTGAAAATAAAGCAACATTTAAGTCTGCAGTAACCTGCTCAAGAAGATATTGAAATGTGCAGCAATGGTGACCCATGTACTATGCAACCACAAACTTCATCCAACTTCATCTCAATAAATCACACTGTCACCTTTGCATATTGTCAACTGGACTTTGGCGGCATTCATAAGCTGATAAACTTTTAAATACATCAAGCGCTTGGCTTTTTAAACACCCATGTAACCCTCTGCAAGGTACGGATCAACAAATCTGACGGCCTCAATTAAGAATTTATTGTGCAAATACTAAACTGTTTCAAGAGTCCAATAAGGTTGCCCAGCCAAGGAATGAAGCATTAGCCAATACCCACAACCATCAAATGCACCTAACAAAACTTGCAAGCCAAACGATGAGGTATGGCTCAGTACATGGTACGGACTTGCTGAAAAGTAAGGCCTCACAATTAAAATTCAAACCAGCTTCAACACTTGGTTTCAAGAGTTCAAAATGATTTCTCAACCAATAGTTAAGTGATGCAATATTACCCATAACCAATAATTTCCTCAGTCAACTCAAACAAGCAAGATATGGTGCTACGAACTGGCAAAATTGTACGGCCTCCATATAAAATTTGAAATGAGCATTTAACATTTGGTTCAATGCTGGAAATTAATTGCCAACCAAGATAATTTACAATGAAACAATACCCATAAGCATTCTTGCTCTTTGTAGATTTTTATGTATGAAAATATAAGATTTTTGGTATTTCCTATACATGTATGGCTAGTAAGGAAAAATTGGAAATCATCCAAAAACACCAAATGCCCTGATATACTGGAATTAGATTTCTCCCTTCAAAGATTTGACTTCATAAACATGATAATCTATATATCAATCTTTCATTAAAATTAAACAGTGAATGCACCAGCACAGCCACAAGATGTGACTGTTAGCAACCACCTAGGAAACATCTTTTAGCCTCGAAGGTGATCCTTTATGGAGGTTTTTGTCCCCACAAAGTTTTGTAATTAACATTGCAAAACCCTTCCTCTCCAACCAAAAACTCCAACATAAACCAAAAGAAATTCAAAATTGCTTTTCATCCTCCCAAACTTAACTCCCCACTGACTTTTTTGAATTCACTTTAAAAATTAATCTTTTAAATGAAAATGGATGTCATTTTTAATTCACAACCTGAAAAAACTAATTTTACTCTTTTTTTTTAAACAAAACCCCTTATGATTTCCTTTTTAATAATATTTTAATTAACGATAAGTTAAATAATAAATGTAACTTAGAACATTAGCGTTAAATTAAAATATTACATTATCAGCATAGATCGAGAGGGGACATTACATTTCCTTTTCCATTAGACCACAAAAATTTCCTTATGAGTTTCTACATATTATTAATTTGATAGCTTGCAAAGAACCACACTGAAGCATAGTATATGGAATAAGAAGCAAGAATTTTTTGACAAACATGCACCCTTCCTACAAGGGAAAGGTAATTGTTGTTCCAATTTTTCAAATTTTTCTCTATCTTAGCAAACATTCAATTCCACATTTCTTTTAAAGATGGTCTAACAGAGAAAGGGATACCCAAGTATCTAATAGTTTTATCTGATCGACACCATTGCCAAGAAAATTTAAAGAACTAGGAAGGGGGTTTTAAATTCCAAATCAATAACAAGGATTTAGCTTCTAGGATTTTAGAGCCAGAGGCTTGACAGAAGATATTTAGTCTGGCCACAAGGTTATCCATATTGCTTTCAGCCAATTTAGGGAATAGTGCAGTGTCATCTACAAATTGTACGTTTGGCAAGGTAGACTTATCAGGAAGTACAACTCCATGCAAATTAGGACCAAGTAGATCAGCCCCTCAAAATATAAAACAATGCTTCAAAGGAAATAACAAATAGAGTTGGAGCCAAAGGGCAACCCTATCTGATTGATCTACCTAGAGGAAAAGGATCAGAGAGAGCCATTCACTTCCACTTGGGCATTTGCATCTTTAAAGAGTAATTTAACCATTCTGCAAAACCCATCTGGGAATCCAACTGCTTCCAGAATAGAAATCACAAATGACCACTCAACTTTATCATATGCTTTTTCAAAGTCAAGCAGGAGAATCTCTACATTTTTATTATCCCTTCTAGCCCAATCCAGTGCTTCCCAACTCATACTTAGATTTTCTAATATATATCTGCCCTTAATGAATCCAGTTATGGTATTGCTATGATCAAGGGAAGTATCTCTATTAACCTCAGAGCCAAAAATTTTGCGAAAAAATTATAGGATACATTTAGGAGAGTGATAGGTCTCCAATTCTTAATGTTACTTTTATCTCCATTTTTTGGAATTAGTTTTATTATGCCTTTATTGATGTTACTCCCTAGGGATCCCTTTTCAATAGCTTCTTGAAATACCTCATAGAAGTCATCTACCATCCACTCCATGTTAGCTTTGTAAAACTCAATTGGTAGACCATCAACTCCAGGAGATTTCCCATTCTGGAATGAAAAAATTGCATTAGAGACTTCTTTAGAGATTCCTTTTCTCAGAGTAGCCGGATACGCCCTTGCCCTCCCTGGGCACGTGTATCCCCATATCTGATACGGGTACGGGTACGATACACCACAGATACACATTGGATACCATACCCACACGTGCCCAAAAAAACTTGATTTTCCAGCCATGCCGAATACTATGTGATTTGATTTTCAAAAAATCTGACGCGAATCTTCCTAAACTTAATCTTAAAAAGCTTCAATTGTGCAATTTTTTTGTTTTGTTTTGTATACAAAACCAACACCAAATGAGGAAGACAAATGAAATGTTTTTCTATTCCAACAACCCATTTTTCTAGCTCTTCTTTCAGTGCAACTCTGCTATTTTTTTGGTGTTTTAATTGTTTATAATGTTATATTTATATTATGTTGTTTAAACATTAGAGATTTAAAAAAAATTAAAATTTATTCTTTAAATATAAATAAAATTAATATATATTTAATTGTTTAATATTATTTAATTTATATTTACTTATTTTCTTTTAAAGTAATGAAAATCTCCTCTAATAACTTAGAAAGTATGTGTATGTGTTTTTTATGAATATCGTATCCAGCCGTATCCGTATCCGATATTGTATTCGTATTTGTATCCGTATCCGTGTCCATGCAACTTTTGTTTTTTCTAGATCTGCAACCATTTCTTCTGTGATTTTTTTGGGCATTATCCTTTTACAAACATCCCGAACATTGATGCAACAAGTAGTTTTATCATCAATAGTGAAGAGCTGCCTATAGAATTCAAATAAAACTTTCTTAATCTCTTCGTTGTCATGAACCCAAGAATCATTGACTTTAATGGGTCCAATAGATTCTACAACATGTTTTGCTCTCAACATATTGAAGAAATATTATTACCTTTATCTTCATCTTTGACCTAATTCATTTTGGGTCTAATTCAAGCCCCCTGAGCTTTCTTTATCTGGAATTTTTGGAGTTTATGTTTTATATTCTTTAGATTCTGAACCAGGTCCTCATTATTTATATCCTTTTGCACTTCAGCCTCTGCAGCCAATAATTCATCATGCAAGGAGCATTCTAATCTTCTACCCCTCAATTTTCGCTTTCTTCCCAATAGTTTTCAATAGGACCTTAAGATTGGATATCAATCCAACCGAGTATTCAATGGCTGATTTTTTTGGAAAGAATATCTTATTAATTTGACAAATTTGTCTGATAGTTATAATACCTTCCATACAATCTTGATATTTTAACACTTCAATGTTAAATTTGTATGGACCGTCCTTCTTCATATCTGACCTAAAACCACAGGATTTGATAATGATCCTTGTTTGAATTGGATAGTGATCAGATAAAGTTTTGGGCTCCACTTGTACACAGTTGCAACCTTTCCTACTGACAAAGCAAAATGTGTCTTCTTGAGCATAAAACCTGTCTAATCTGCAATATACTCTTATACTGTCACTTTGGTTATTGCACCAAGTAAAACAAATAATTTTATTGTCTTTCTTTTTCCCTTCTAAAGGATCAAATGATTTTAACATTCTTTTCATTCTTGTCCAATAGAACTGTTCGTAATCATTTCCTTTCCATGTCTATGGAAAATCCCCAACTTTGTCCTCTTTATTTTCTTTCATGTTAAAATCTCCCCCTATAATCCAAGGTACTTTAGGTAGGTTAGAAACGCACAATCTCCACACTTCAATTCTTTTACTGTAGTCTATTGGGGGCATATATGGAGCACACCCTAAAATTTTGATTGTTTTTGTCTAGAGTTATCCATATACATCTATTGTAGGGAGAACAACCAAAACTAGCAATATATGGTTTCCATTTTTGCTCTACTAGAATGGCTATTCCACCCTTTCCTTTTTGGTGATTAGTGTGAAAGACAACAACATTTTTCCATCCAAATCTTAATGCATTGTGCAACTGGAAGTCAACAGCTTTTACTTCTTGAATTAGAAGACAATCAAGATCTTTTTTACTATTGCAAAGTGACCTTAATACATACTTCCTCTCAGGGGATTCCACTCCCCGAGTATTCCATCTTATACAATTTAAAATCATTTATGGGGAGGGGGGGTTGAGGGATTTTTTGGTTCTTATATAATCTATCAAAGCAAGTAGGAATTCCCTCCCCTTTCCCTTTCTTTCCAGGCTTTTGTGAGCTGTTACTTTGGCTCACTTGGTTTCTTTTTTTATTTTCCTCCTCTTTAGGCCCATTTTTCTCTTTATTTCTTTGTCCAATTCCTATTTCTTAAAACAAAGGATTAATGCAGTTCATGTCCCTATTTTCCTTTTTAAAGTCACAATCAATTGAATCTACTAAATTTGTAGTCTCAGAAGGGTCTGGGGTACTCTCAGCATTCCTCCTCTTAATATGTTCTTTGAGTTTATCAAGAACTATCTCTTATACATTATTTTATGGGATGCATTTTCAATATCCTTCACATGCACTATTGTATCAATCTCTTTATTTATACTTTCTACATTATTCATATCAATTGGAATAGAGCTTCCATCACATGGAACATTGTTTTCAACACAATTATTTGGGTTTGTTTTGTTACCTTTTGGATTTTCCCAAAGTGCTCTACCTTTTCCTCAACAACAGGAGTAGGTTCTTCACTATGCACATTATCCTCAGAGCAAGAATGTCAGGCAACATGGTTGCCCTTTAGGTCACTATTTTCTTGGAGGGGAGGATGGAGGGATTCACTGGTATTCACCTCACTATTATTAACCTCATTTTTTTCTTCGTCTGAAGATTTTTGTGCATCTTGATTATTAAGAGCTGCTCTTGAAGGCTTATTATTTGTTCTATTGTTTACAATCATAGAACAATCTCTTTTTTGATGCCCATTAGTTTTGCATAAGAAACAAGAGTTAAGATCCCCTAGGGCTTCTATCTAACATCTAAACAGTTTTCCATCCAACTCAAATTCAATTACTTCTAGGATTTGCACCCCTGTGTTAGAAGACACCTACATCCTAGCATTCATATGTGCCAATGTGGACCTTATGTCCTCAATTTGAAGTATTTTACCAACAGGTTTTAACAACTGAGGCAAGAAAACCCACATTTTTGGAGGTACATTTTAACATTAATCCATCTTGGAATAGAACAAAACAAAATTTCATTTTGTAAAATTTCGGGTGACCATGCAACTGCTTTAAATAGTGTTTTCCCAATATTCCAGAAATATTTTTCTAGCACCCTCTTTTGCATGCTATGATTTTTAAGAAAGATAACAAATAAGCCCTTTTGAATCATTCTACAGAAGGAAATATATATTCCCATCATCTTTCCCCACACACTATTTAGCCAACTAACAAAGAATTTCCTTGTAGGCAATTTATTATTATCCATAGAAGCAAGAAAGACAACAGTGTTCTTAAGCCTAGATTCCCCTTTCTTAACGGCATATAGCATTTCTTCATTAGGGTTTACTCTTAGAACCTTGTTTGAATTTATTTTATAATTTACTTTTTATATATTTTATATTTATTTGTCATATATATTACTTTTATTTATTATATTAATTTAGTGTTAAAAACCACTTTTGATTAATAATAATAATAATAATATTAGAGGCCACTTGAAAAAGGGGACATGATAGCATCTGACATTGTAAGATTTGTAATAAAATCTATGTGTGAGGAGCATGGAACAAGGGGTTACATAGTAGACTCATAAGGGCATCTTTTAACAGCTAATAATATTCATGTGTAAGAATGTATAATAAGTAATTAGCGCTTCATGGGGGATGCTTGGAAGTTACTTATGACACCGTTGGTTGGTGGTCAAAGATGACTTGAAAAGGAGTTACATTCTATTTTGAAGACCACTCTCTATAAGTGGAGCATGAGAAATTTTACCATGGAATTTGGATGTCATTTTTGGGCCCATGGTATTGTCGTATGGTAGCTTTTTTGGCTTCTTTAAGCCTAACTATTAAGATCTTGCGATGGAGGTTGGACTATTTTGTTTTTTAAGGGTAATACCGTAATTACTAATTTTGCCAGTTTTCCTTTGGATTGTAGAATGTTGGTCTCATTGAAGCATGGAGGCTCTGACATTGTACTGTAACATGTTGCTGATAATATATTGGGTGCATGCTTTGGAGGCTAGGTTTTTCTCGAAAGGGTTTTCTTAGGGTATACTTGCGTTACTCTTATTTTGTGGTTGTTTTATTCTTCTCCTTCTTTCTTTTTTGTTCTTTTCTAAGTGTTGTTTTACATGCTGAAATGTTGCTAAACTTTCTTAGATTGTATAACTTGCAACTCCCTTCATAGGATTAATCTGGAAATTATCTGCATATTTATTTCATTTAATGTTCAAGCTTTGTCTTGAGTTTACACGGTAGTAGATTTGCATGCATATTTTTCCTCACATTTTGCAAGAGCAGACAGGTCCTCATGGAACTGTGGATAAAACCAGTATTAAAGCTTAATCTGACTTTCCTGGCTAATACTAATTATTAATCGTGTTTTTACATAATTTAATATTCAGACCTTTATCTGAATTATCTAAGAAAAATGCACAAGCCTTAGACTAATTCAATACACATTTAACAAGGCTTATGACCATTTAAGTAATTTGTTTAATTTCTCAAACCTTTTATTTTATCTTATAATCTATGTGCAAATCCCCTATTCAATGGCGTTGACCAGTAGAATAAACTTAATTAGGATCTCAGATCTCGGGAGCTGGTAATGGGTTATTACGAAAACTCCACAAGGTGAAAATCCATATTGGTAGTGGCAATTACTTGTCTACCCTGATGGAATTAATTGGAAGAACAAGTACATATAATGGATACAACAATGGTTGTTCCTTAATTACTTTTTCAAGCCTCCACAAACTATGAAGAGCCGAATCCACCAATTTTTCCTCAATAAAACACTCAAATCTTGGCCCCAATCCCAAAACATTGTTGGTAGTGTTGGAGCATCCATCTTGGGCCCTGGCAAGATGCTCTTGAAGCTGGAAGTGGAAAGAACACGGTTTTGTTCTAGTTCTTGAGTTTAATAATTGGGAGTTAGAACTACATGTGGGTTTTACCAGGGTCAATTTCACAGGTGCGGCTTCAACCCAGAAAATCCTGCTTTTGATGTTTTCCAGAATTCAACTAACAATTCACATTTTGATTTTTAAAATTTTTTTCCGATCCTTATGGATCATCTCTTGATATGAATAATCTAATTTTGCTTATATATCTGCACTATGTTATTTCTAACAACGATCCCTTTTGTGGTTTGTCAATTCATTCTTTCTCAAGGAGACAGATAAACCTGGGATCTTGATTGCTCTTGGAAAGAACATCTGTGATGTGAAAACAGCCAAAAATTCATCAAATAGTTTTTGTCTACAGATTAAAAATATTTAACAAGTCAAGCACAAGCACTATATTTTAATGTATATAAAATACTCATTTGAGAACCTATTTTCTGTGAGATGAATCTGTCATGCACATTGCAGTAAAATATAGGCATATGTCATCATAGGCCCATAAACATTCATGAAAAATGCCTTTTAAGTGCTCCAAGAGCATGTCTTCTATAGTAAAAGCCTTATAATATCATTTTGTGATGTCCAACACAGATCTATCAAAGTTACATGTCTTTTTCAGGTTATCTATAGTGTAAACTGTAATATAGAGGGGAAATTAGAATTGACTAATCCAATGGCGCTGCCAGGAAAGACACTGCATATTTGGCAAGAAGTCACGAGTTTGAAGTTTTTGGTGATGGTTTATTTGTCTGATTTTACAGTACAAGTGTAAAAAATATTTCTGGTTTGCTACGGTTCATTTTGGAAATGCTGATTAGAGTTGTGTGTTTTTAGTATGTTTGCTCCTTGCTTTTGTCAACCAGTGATTGCTGGATTAGGAGATGACAACAAACCATCTATCTGCACTGTGGATTCTACTGGAGCCAAGTATGTTTTCTTCTCATATAAAGTTCTCGCAACTCTTGTGGAAGCTTTATTTTGCAATTTTTTCATGCATAGTTGAATAAATTTTTGAATAATGCTGCCCTTGAATGAGGTCACATGAGCAAGGTCTTATGTCAGAATGTAATGTGTAAGACTGTCACCATCTTCAGAATTTATTTTGGGTCTGAAAGTGCTCTCTTGTGTTCATGTTTCATACCTTGTGAAAAATGAACTCGGTTGCACTTGTATTCGGGAAAATGGTGTGCATCAAAAATCAATTGTTTGATATGGTGAAGGCTTATTAGGTTGACTGGATTTCTTTATAGACTATTTTCTAGAATTGCTCTTTTGATCATTTAAAAGAGTCATACAGAAGAAAGTTGAGACTAATTCATTTCTTGATTTGGTCAAGGCTTGTTTGATCAACATTGAGTGGACCATTATTCAATATCTTCTGGAAGTGTTGTTTGAATTTTGAATCGTTCTTTTATTTTAATAGAGAATATCCTGAAAGAGGCATATGATAGAAAAATGAGTTAAATACTCACTATAATAATGAGCCATGTTATACTTATCTGGTATGGATACTTTTAAAATAAATCTTCTTTATTAAGTTCACTTCAATTTTTTCCCTCCAAGCCAGGACAACACAAAAAAATATTTGTATTTAAAGTGGAAATATAGATATTACTTGTTGAAATTATGTATAAGTGACATGAGTTTTAGAAGTGAGGTTTGTCCAAGCATCACATGGTTTGGGACGACTTCGATTTCTCATACCGTTAATTTATCTGGGTTTATATTGAACAGGATATGATTAAAGAAGATCAATAAAATAATCAGGTAGGCTGTTGGAGATGGGAAGAAGAAAGTGAAATATTAAATGGATTCTGATCAAAGCTTATGACATAAAATATTTAAGTATGTCATAGTTAACTTAATTATTTAAGACTTTGGGTTATTGTAATATTGTACTATTTATGTGTTATATAACCTTATTACATTTCATTTCATTGAAATTCTTCCTCTAGCTATCTTGTCTTCCTTGCATGAATTCAAGTTGGCAGCTCAAAATTCCGGATCGGGTTATGATTCTAGCTAATAAGGAGCACATGCTTGTAAGTTCTTACATGATTTTTTCACATAGGAGGAACTCAAACTTTTATGTTCCTCTTGTGATGCAGGAGCATTGTGCACAGACTAATGACTAGCCTCACCACTGTTTAAAATTTTAAATTTTCTGCTACCAACCAGTTTGGAGTTGTTTAATCGGCCTGTAACCACATTTATGCCCAGCCAGAGCAGTTACGTGAGGTTGGTGGGTTTAAACTTTACCTGGGCTGTTTTTTCCAGGAGGGCAATTAGTTTGGCACCCAAATTAAAGATTTGGATGGGATTTTTGGCACTCATACACATCATGGAAAGGATTGAGAACACTGGAATTGGCAGGATTTTATTTATGTGGAGTATAGAACAACGAAAAAAGGGGACTGCATAAAAGAGAGGAAAACAAAGAATGAATAGTCTGAAGAAACAAGAGAGCAGGAAGAAGCCACCAGTCAGAGAACATTTGGATGTTTTGTCTGTATGCTGAGGAGTAAACCGCAAGGTGGCCATATGTGGTAAAGACATAACTAGACGGGTTAAATCAATGGAAGAGGATCTGTCTCTGTATGTGCTGAGCAAGACGACAAATAAAGAGGAAGGGGTTAATAGAAGAAAAACAGGCCACGATTTGTGAAGGGAGAGTGAGCTGCGTGCAAGAGAAGAAGGTTGGAAGAAAATGGAGAGGATTTCCGAAGAAGGTGAGAGCAGAAAGAAGGACTACGTAGGAGTAAGAGAATTAGGCCATCATTTTAAGAGGGGCATATTTTGTCTCGTGTAATTGTGAACATGGGAAAGAGTGATGCTGAGGGCAGAGTAAAACAGGGGAAGGCCTCAGTCCCTGTCATTTTTCTGTATTTTGTCATGAAAAGCTGAGTTGTAAATTCTATACTTTTAGTCCATGAAATGAAGAGCAATTTGTTTCAATGCCTGCTCCATTTAATCTGTTGTGTGAGTGTTATGACATGTCTGTTCGTGTGCGTGTATGAGTGTGCTGAAACAAGAGAAGACTGCCTGTGGTAATTGTAGAGGAATTAACTTGACTAACTGCAGAGCAACCTGCAGCAACTGGAGGAGGTAAACATAGGGAACAGAAGATACCTGAAGCAACTGCCATGTGAGGTAAAGGCCATACGAATTGGCTTAGGTGGCTGCAAGTGGTAGGTGGCTGCCAACGGTAGGTGGCCGCCATCATTTTGTTTTTGATATACATGTAGTGAAATGTTTTTAACCCAAAGCTCATGAATTCCAGTAGTTGTTATATGGTATACCATTACTTGTCTCTTGAATGATTCTGGACTAAGTTTGTGAAAATGGGAAATGTGATGGGAAATGGTATTGCAGAGTTTTCTGAATGAAATATGTATTCATAAATCTATATAAAAAATTACTGGTATCAATCACAAATACAAAAGTTCTTTCATTTGTTGCATATTTACAAATACAGGCTCGAGGGCTGAGGCATCATACATGTCACTCTCACATGCACAATTTCATATGAATGATAGAAGTTTGCTGGAAGAGCTTGAAGTGGCCTGTGAAATATAGCCACTTAAGTTATTTCAAAAAATATAAATATTTCTAATAAATATTCTAATTTGTGACCAAAAACTAGATTTATGAAAAAATATAAAATGCTAATAACTTACCAACTATTGATGATTTAAACCTAATTTTTTATTGGAGAATCTTGCAATCATCCACAATCTTCAATAAATTTTTTTTAGAAATTTTCACCAAAGATGTGATGAAATACCTTACGGTTTGGCCTTGAGCCTACAAAAGTTAGGTCTGGACAATTTTTTCTACATAAAAAAACTAAAACCAAGCAAGATGGGGTAGAAAAATGTTCAAAAACAAAGATCAAATAGGGATGCAACTTCTACTAGGCATGCCAAAATGTGGATGATGAAAATGTGAATCACAAACAGTAACACAGTGCAATGAAAGTACAAAATTCACACTTCAACAATCATTCAATGAAGCGCATGAACTTGTCTTAGAAATGATTAAAAAAAAAAATCATCATAGCAAAGACTTTGATTTTCTCCATTATGGGTTGATCTTCAAAGTAACAATAACCATTAAATAACAATAAAGATATGATAATGATAATGATAAATTCTTAAAGATAAATGTTACCTAATGCTTGAGAATGATATAGATAACTTGATTTAATGCTTGATAATTCTCTTGATAATGGTTGAGAATGTTGTTGATCTAGTTCTAGAGGCTATGAAAAACTGAACACTTTATATTTATATGTTTCACTTGATATTTGATCAATGGTGGAGATTTATTAGAAAAAAACAACGGATAGGAAAATTTAAGATAAGGTAGGAGCTAAATTTGAATTTTTATGTTGGAGGGAAAATTAAAAGAATTAAAATAAATAAATTTATTTAATTCATATTGATGGTTGGAGAAATAAATAAATAATTTTTATTTATTTATTTTGGAGAAAAAATAAAATTAAAATTAAAATAAAATATTTTAATTTATTTAATTTAAAAGAGGAGTGTTAGCTTAGAATTATTTAATTATAGAGGGCCCAATATAAATTGAATTTAATTAATGTTGGAGGGAAAATGCTAAATTAACTAAATAATTAAATATATTTAATTAATATAGATATGATGAAAAATATTAAGGTAATTAGATACTTAAAAATCATTTAGTTACTATGGATGCAAATGGGAAAATATTAGCTTAATTAAATAATTAAAAAATATTTAATTAATTATAGATAGAAGAAATGAGAAAGATAATAATTAAATGATAAGATGAAAATGCATTAGTCATTTTTAGGTGTCTACTCTTTCATTAATAATGGTAAAAAAAATATGTTTACAAGATTCAAGGTTTATGAATTACATAGAGACAAGTTTATAGAGTATAAATGAATGGCATGTAAATCTCTTAAACTTGTCCATAGTGAATTGTTTGATTCTATAAATCCTCAATCAAGAGGAGATAGCTAAAACTTAATATTCATTGATAATATTTTCAAGAAGTTTTGGACCCACTTCCTTAAGCAAAAGGATGAAGCATTGAAGTGTTTGGTAAAAATGACGTTTTTATGACATTTTTGGAAAATCAAAGTGGAAACATGATCAAGAAGATAAGAAAAATAATGATGGAGAGTATGTTAATAGTAAATTTAAATCTTTGTGAACATCATGCAATTGAGAAGAGATGACTAACATATATACTCAACAACATGGGAATACTAAAAGGAATTGAGGAACTTACTAGAGATCACATGGTGCATGCTATAATCCAATGGTCTTTCTTGTTTACCTGGGGTGAGGCTATTAATTCATTAGATTATGTCTTGAATAGACGTTCTACAATTTTTTTAATAGAATATCACTCCAATGGAACAATGGAGTGGTAAGAAGACAAATTTTAAGTATTTTAAATTATTTCGATGTGAATAGTTTAGTCACATATTTGATGAAGTTAGAGAAAAAAAATTCACAAGATTTTTTTTTATGTTCAACTTGGGTGTGTGCAAGAAGTTGAGTCCACTTTTTGGCCAAAAAGTGGAAGTGTTTTCCCCGATTTTCAGTATTTGACACATTTGACCTTAAAATTTGAAGCACTTAGAGATGAAATCTTTAAAAAAGTCACTAATCATAAAATGTAGTGCTCGGAGTCTAGTTTC
>VDFB02346762.1:0-32637 GCA_007258455.2 Sequoia sempervirens | reverse complement strand
GTGTCAATAAGAAACACAAGCCCTAAAGACCTAACACATCGACCTAGGCATATGAATTTGCCCCCCCTCAAATATTTAAACTTCAGACTTTGAATAAATACAATGCAAAGATAACCCCACTTCGAATTACTCACATGCCATTATCAAAGGTGAATATTCTAGACAATTATAATGTTGGGTCAAACTAGGGCATGAACAAAAGAAGTCAAACCCTAAAATGATTTCATTTTGCAATGATCAT
This sequence comes from Sequoia sempervirens, assembly GCA_007258455.2. Classification (NCBI taxonomy): domain Eukaryota; kingdom Viridiplantae; phylum Streptophyta; class Pinopsida; order Cupressales; family Cupressaceae; genus Sequoia; species Sequoia sempervirens. The sequence goes on along the minus strand of VDFB02346762.1, from coordinate 32,396 downwards.
ATCAAAAACATTGAGCTCTGCCTGAGAGAGCACGCCGCCATGATTGAGCTCAACCTGAAGCTTGTGTGCTCAAGAATCTTTATCTTCTGCCTTCTGACAGTCGAATCTCGACTGGGTAAGCTTGATTTGTGCGTTATTGTAGTTTTTCACTTGATTCAAAGAGCAAGGAAGATTACTAAGGTCGCGGCCTGCTTATGCTTTGTTTCTGATTTTTCTTTATATTTCTTGTGACTTTTCCTTTCTTGGCCGACCTTATGAGCTTGAACTCGAGCTTTAACTGGAAGTTCTCATGAAAGAATTTGCTCGAGGATTATTGTTCTTTCTATTGTGCTCAAGGTAAACTATTATCATAGCTTCTATGGCTTTTCTTGTTTGAATTCATTATGGCTTTGTGGCCGTGGCCAAGACAGTCTCTAATGTATTTGTATACTCTCTGTGCTCACTTCAAGAGAGCTCGAATCGTGGGCTTAGGCTCTTTGTATTTACCTTTGTACGCCATGGCGAAAACCTTCAAGCTTGGAGCTTTTTATGAATGTTCTAGCCACGACCCTTGTGTTCTCCTTCGAGCAGGAAATGGTGAGTTTCTTCACTGCCACGTATTTATTTCTTATTGGTATTTCTCCTCAAACAGAAAGCTTGAAAACTTCTCCTTCGCTTAAGATTCTATGGCCATGTACAGGCCGCAACATATGTATCATAGGAAGCATTCTTTAGAGGTTTTGGGCTCGACCCAAAATAGGAATCTCACATTTTTGCATTCTTGAGGACAAACCCGTATATGGGTATCATGAGAATTTAAATGAAAACTGATATTTCTTATCCTGAAGCTCGACCCACCAAAGGAAATTCTCATTTTGTATTTTTTGAAACAAAACTAGACATTGATATCTGTTATTCTGAAGAAAACTCAGTCATTATGATTTACCTCTGTACTCTTTTGTTTCATATAAAAACCTCATATGGGTTATCTGGAAATGGTGAAAATCTATACGCTTACTTGAAACCCCAATGTGGGTACTTTCTATCTGTTGTATCATGCATTCCCTTTTGTATACCAGTTTTGATTCATGATATTTTCCTCCTTTTGCACTTAAAGTTGCAAAATTTAGACATGGCATTCATTACTAAAAATTGGGCTCGACCCATCTCTTATTTCTGCATTTTATGTGAAATCCCCACCATGTAACTCATTTGTGATATGAAAGGTCTTCTTACATTTGCACTTTCAGTACACCTTGTTAAGTCATTTCCATATTCCTATACTTGTTTCTTTGTGAAGAAAAAGAACCACAGGTTCATGAATGTTGGAAATGTATCTATTGTTTGCATTACTTAAATGTCGACTTTATGTTGTTTTTCTTGAGACAGAACTTGTCATAGGATTTCAATATTATAAAGAAGTATGAGCATATCAAATCTACATAAATTGGCTGAAACCTTCATGCTCTTGGCTAGCTGACATAACTATCTTCCTCCTTGCACACAAAGCCCTCTTGGTTGAATTTGTAGATCACATATTCAATGTATACTCTGCTTTACTCTATCCAAAGATTTAGTTAAAATATTGCAACTATATGGACTGTGTCCTCTCTTTCAGCTAAACTGGAACTTTTAGAAGCACTTTTGTCACTTCCTTATGCTTCGTTATCCATTTGATTATTCTGAAATGACCTTTACCAACTATATCTCCCTGCACACTGTATTCGATGAAAGCTCACATATTGGACTTATGCAGAGATTTTAAATTGAAACATTGCAATTCTGAGGACTGCATCTTACTTGATTATTGATTATTTTAGCCAGTGTGACTAACACTTCAAAAACACCTCTCTGTTACGTTTGTCATTTCCTTGTCATTCTGGAACAATCATTTCACATTGTAATTCCTAATGTTGTATCTGTATTATCAGTCAACCTGGAACTGACTGTTCATTTATTATTTGAGTGCATTGTCTGTCTTTCATACTCTTGGGCTTCAACCTGGCACTCTTCATGCATTTTTATGCTCCATTTAATAAACTGTTCCATGACATTACTCTCCTCTGGGACGAAAGTTGAAACAAAATTCTTCATTAAGGCATAATGTATGCCTGTTCACTATCCTTGGTTGTGAGAAAGAACATTGATGAACTGAACCTTGTGTGACAAATGATCATGATGAACAAAAGCACTGTTTGTAAAAGAACATGAACCCTACAACAATGTTTGATATAATTGTACTCAGTTAGATGATTGAGTGAGTTAAACTCACTATTCACCTATAGCTTTCAGAAAGCATCCACCTGAATGAATGCACAGTTGGTTTAATGCTTGATAGATAATTTCTATTTAACTCTTTCAGTTGTATATCACTCCTTTTGATGAATATGATGATGTAATATCTATCTCTTATCAGCCCACTTGTAACGAATAAGGGCAGCATGTCGAGCTCTACCCTTGTGGGAGCTCGTTTTTCTCCACATGCTTGATCTTCAAATAATGATCAGCTTCGTGATTTCCCCTATACCTGCACAAAGAAACAAACAATGTTAGCATAAAAACAAGATATGATGATCATGTTGATGTTTTTCCTTTAGCTTATTTCTTCTATACTTTTCTTGATTGTTTCAATGTATGATTGATAGTAGGCTGCACTATTGTTGGTGATTCATATAGGTATCTTCATAATCGGAGCCTCTGACATCCTCCTCTTTTCTCTTACAGGTCAACGGAGCTCGAGCAGACAAAGGTGCACCATTCAGCGTTGACCATCGATAATCAAGCAATGATGATTATGTCGTTACTTATGTGATTTATTCTTTCACATCTTCCATAGTGTAGTGTGCTATTAATGATGCACTGTGACAGTCACATCCACAGCTTGTGTGGATATTTGATTTCATCTTATGCTTTTCATTTCGAAAAGAAAATGAATTTCAATGCAATGTTGTAATATCATTTGGATTCTTGCAATCAAATGAAGCTATGTAAATATGAATTACTCCATGAAATAAATGAAAGCATTCTAAAATGCTCTGTTGTTTATATGCTCAATTTTGTACTTCATTTAATTTTGGAACATTTGAATAACATCTCTGAAATTCTGATTCTTCTTTTAAATGCACAACTGTCACTTGACGAACAATGAACATGATGCAAATGACACTTAAACATAATATGTAATTTCACCTTAAGATATAACAATGTTCAGCCAGCTCCACCAATCGAGCTGTGGCGAAAAATTGGTAACAGTTATCTCCAAAGCGGTTTTTTCAAGTTATTTAAGTCTTCAAGATTTATCAGAACACATTTGTTGTTACTGTGTAGATGCTTTAATTGGTTTCTAGTTGATGTGAATTAAAAATCCTTTCAAATAGTTTACTATAATTGGTCCCTACCCAGGGTTAAAATCCTTTTAAAGAGGTTATTTTATGACCATGTATATTTTTTTCTACATACTTCATCATAAAATTATTAGACCCATTATCACATATAGACCCACAAGAATGGTGAATGTGTCATGAATCCATAATGGAATTCCTAGTTTGATGATTATTTTATGATGCAATTATGTCATGTGGAATTAATATGCCATTTTTATCCAATGAGCTCATCTTGGGGTTTGGGTGTTTATTTTCTAACTAGGTTTTTGGGTGCCACTTTTTTTGGTGGTTGTAGATCATGGTTTTGTAATCACTACTTATATTTATATGATGCTTGAGATTTAATTTTATAGTAGCTAGATAAAAACCTATTAGAATGTCATAATATGGCTGAAAATGGAAAAAAAGATAAGTCTCATTAGACTCTATTTGGATAATTCAATATTGTTGAATGTACATGAAGAGACCATTATAGCACTTATTTTAAAGAAATTGGGAGATACATATCAAGCTAAACCTATAGTTAATAAAATATTTCTAATAAACAAGTTATATACCATCAAAATGGAGAGTGTCGGTTCTATAGTTTAACACTTGAATTAATATTACTGAAGCATTTCAAAGTTTAGGCCATAAGAATCATCCTTTTTTAAACATGGATTGCAAATAATTCTGAAAATTTAGAAGTCTTGGTCATTAACATTATTGTCTGCTACATGTAAAATAGGCAAAATTCATTATGAAGTTTGATCATGAAATTTGAAATAGGCACCTCAAAAAAAATGTAAGCCCTGTTAGTACAATATTCATTTTGATTTATTTTTCATAAATTTTATGAAGTTTAAAGTTAAATTAAATTAAATTTCCACCATATAAATATAATAGGGTCTCGAGAAGGATATCTCTCAGCTTATTTTACATATATTTTTCTAAATATAGGTATGCTAGTCTAATATTGTTGAATGTACATGAAGAGACCATTATAGCACTTATTTTAAAGAAATTGGGAGATACATATCAAACAAAATCTATAGTTAATAAAATATTTCTAATAAACAAGTTATATACCATCAAAATGGGGAGTGGTGGTTCTATAGTTTAACACTTGAATTAATATTACTGAAGCATTTCAAAGTTTAGGCTGGATAAGAATCATCCTTTTTTTAAACATGGATTGTAAATAATTCTAAAAATTTAGAAGTCTTAGTCATTAACATTATTGTCTACTACAATGTCATCCAGTGTATCATTGTCAATGTTCATATGTTCTTTCAAGTATTTAATATTATCATCATCCTCACCTTGACCTGCATCATCTTCATCATCATTGAAATTTGACTGTAGACCATATATATTGTTACCAGATGTATTTGGATCATCGTTTTCTATACCATCCATATTGTTGTCTTCCATAACATCATCTAACTCTGGATTGTTGTCTTCTTGTGCCTGAACATAACCATCTTCAACATCATCATGGATGTCAATTTATTTGATGTTCTCTAATCCCTCTCTCCCATTTTGTTGGACATCATTGTTTTGCTCAGTATCCACTAATGTTTCATCAAATACATGCCTTAATCTTGGATCACAATGTATGACAAATATCCATTTCGGGTCCAAAATATCTTCATAGAAAAATACCTGCACATGAACGACATACATATATTAGACGTATGTTATAACAATTCTATTGATTAATAAACATGTATATATTCGCAATAAACTATGAATTAATAGATTAGTGATCACTACCGCTTCTTATTTGAGTTAAAGAAATACTTGATCACAATGAATTGGTAGAACATAAGGCTCCTTATCCTTCAGTAGGAAGCATGAGGAATCTATTGAAAACAATCCACTATGGGTATCATGTCTTCGTGTCCTCTCAAACACTTTATACCATCTACACTTAAAAACACAACATTTAAAAGAGCGGTAATCCAACTCAATAATTTATTGTATTTTCCCAACATATTGTAGATTCCCTTCAATTATATTCTTATCTTTTGAGCTTGATCGACTGGATTGCTTGAAGTTAACCATGATGCCACAATCAAAGGATCTTCTCTTTACATCTACACTTTCTATATGATAATGTCAACCATATGCCCACACTGTTGGATATTTCCTCGCCTGTGAAAGACCATTTCTTTTAGTGAAAAAAAATATAATGACAAATATTAAAATAGTTAATAGTGTCAAAACTGTAAGGAAACAACATTTTGTAAAATTCCAACTGTACTTTTCTTTCACATCCTCTACACATGTTGATTTCATCTTCTGTTATGTTTGAATCTATACCTGCATCATCTATTTGATTTTGAATTTGTTTAGTAACCCATTATAGTGTGCAATCTTTGCCCCATTCCCCAAGCAGATCAGTGGGAAGTGGAGTATTCCTTGGGTTCGATCTCTTAAACTGTCTCCTTGCTTCTAATACTTCTTCTCTCTTTTTATCATACAGATCAATCCATTTGTTCATAAAGTCCATGTGGTACAGAATGAACTTGTCGAGTATAACACTTTTGTCTACACCTATTACATGTAAACATCTTTATTTCAAACTCCAAATGTCATGCTATTAATTGACAAATAAATTACAAATTAAATTAATGATTGCAAGAAAAACAACCACACTAATTGTGAATTTACTTACTAATTTCTACTTGAACACCATTAGATTGTGGTTTTTCTCCATTAATAATATCTGATGCTTGTTCTTCATCTCAGAAGCATGGCCCATCTTCAAAATCCTCACCAAGGAATTCACACGGGAAGAAAAATGCCTCATTCAATACATACCCTTTAGCCATGCAACCCACTGGATGTGTCTTTTATCAGACATATCTTTTTAGAGTTTTCATATAGCTCTCAAAGAAAAACATCCACCTCATTGATATGACACCCGCCAATTCAATGTCATTGATTAGGTGTATAAGTAAATGGACTTGTAGGTTCATGAAACTTGTAGGGAGCTCCTTCTCAAATACACATACAATTTTTGCAATTTCCTTCTTCCATTTTGGCACTTCACATTCGTGGATCTCTTTGGAGGTCACCCACCTAATATAAGAACAGTAAATTAGTATGAACCTTTAGTCAAAAAATAAAATGCAATATAATATCTCTATGTCTCTCACGCATGAACATTTCATATAACCACACACCTTGTAAATGATGATAATCAACTTTTGGCATTCCTTAAGTCAATTGTAAGACAGGAATCCCCCCTAATTTCCAATGGAATGATATGTTATCAAACACATTTATGAAAAGGTCATTAGTGATTTTTTCTCACACAACAAAATATCAAAATATATTTAGTACTTAATCAATGTTACCAATAAATGTTAAATGATGATATATAATACCTTCATAAAATTATGAAAATCATGTGTTTTAAATCCTGAGATATGTCCATCAACTGTAAAATATTTAGCCAATGATGACCCATAGCCAATAGGTGTCCTTATTGAACGGATGGCATTTTTTAGTTGGTCTAGCTCTTTTTTTTTTCAAAATCCATGGAGCTTATGCATATGTTTCATTTTCCTTGTTTGGCCACAAATGTTTTCTGTCAATTTTGGTACACGAAAGAGCAATATCTCTCCTCGAAGACAATATCTCTACAAAGATGTGCATAGGATCTAATAGGTGAGATATTAAAAGATCCTACCAATAAGGCAGCTCATAAAATATGGATTTCCTTTTCATTCCTTTTGGCATATTAACTACAACTGGTTTTGATTCTTCAATTGAATCACCTCGATCAAAAAAATCCTCCCAAGCTTTCAATTCAGCATCTTCATACTTCTTAATCCAATCACCTGGACCCATAATCATGGGAGGGCCTCTATTTTCAACTTTTCCATCAAATTGATTCTTCAAGCGTTTTCTAAACTTATGATCTAGTGGTAGAAAAACCCTGTTGTTTGCATAAATAAATTTATGTAGATCTTTAGAATACCGCCCTTGAAATTGTTTTGCACATCTTGGACATGCAAATATCCCCTTTGTTTAAAGCCTTGAAATTCAATAAGTAATGTTAATAACATAAAAAAAATAGTATAAAACTAAGTATGAAAGTTGGGATGAAAATAAATTATGAATGTAAATACGTAAATATTTTTTCTTAACAGAATAAACACCAAGTCCTGGGAAATCATGAATAGTCCAACATAGCACACCATACAACATGAAGGACCTATTTGATGGAGGATGTGATATTTCATACATTGTTATGCCTTTCCATAGCAATTGCATCTCATCAATAAAAGGTGCAAGATAAACATCCATGTTTTTAACTTGATGTTTTCTTCGAACAATGAGAGTCAGCATAAGGTGCTCCTTTCTAACACTCATCCATGGGGGAATATTGTATATTATCAATCCGACTGGCCAAACACTATAATTTGAGCTCAGGAAAGAGAATGGGCACACTCCATCAATTGCAAGACCAAACCTGATACTACGAGGTTCATCTTTGAATTTTCTTGGCCATTTTTCCTCTATGTGTTTCATTGCTTTGGAGTCGGCCAGAATTTGCATGAACCATCTTTACTCCTATTCTTTGCATGCCAATCCATCAATTGTGCAAGTGACTTGCAACGAAACATTCGATGAAGTCTAGGTATAATTGGCATGTGTCGTAAAACCTTCTTTGGAACTATAGGACCTTGTACATCTGTAAGATATCTCTTCTCTTTGCATACAGGGCATTCTACCTTGTTTTGATATTCATCTTTGTATAAAATGCAATCATTTTTACATGAATGAATTTGCTTATATTCAATCCCCAACTCAACCAACAAAAAACGCGCCTCTCTACAAGTTGATGGCAACACATTCTCTTCAAGGAATATTTTAGTTTTTAGTGCCCTATAAGATTGACATAGATTAAATCAATTGAATGTTTGACTTATGATGAACATGTTTGATATGTCAATCTATACTAGGATTATTTATATACAATATATGGTTTTAAAATACCCTTAAAGAAATATAAATGAAGTTGATGAATGTTTATAAATTTTGTACATGAATTGACAATGCAAAGTAAGAAATAGATTTCAAATCACTTCAGTAGGGTAGTGAACCCTTTGTCTGACCAACCAAATAGTGACTTGATTTCTAATAATATTAATGTGCATGCCAGTTTTGAGGTTCTACTTGCACCCGATTTGAACACGGGTGTCTTTGCTGCTTGCTTGATGGAGTCTTTCAGGTTGTTATCATCAACATTACATTGGTGGTAATTACCCCTTCTATCATCGTTACTTTCAACCATATGATCATTATTGTCATCATTGTTTCCATCTCCAAAGAAACCTGTAAGTGCATTTCATTCAATCCTTCTTCATGCACTGCATTTTCACTATCATGATCATCATCATTAAGGCTAGGTGGCATGTCATCAATGTATGCAGATCTCATCAACTCTTCAAATTTCTCAGCAGGTAGTATTCTCTTCAATCTTGCTCTTTTCGCCCTAGTATTGTTTAAAGGGTGGTTTGGATCATCCCATCCAAATCTTAATAACCCAGCTTGGATCATGGTATTAGCATGTGTTTCAACAACATCTCTACCTATCAACAAACACAGGCATTATTTAATGTTTGGCAACAATTGGATAAATCATAAATGTATCAATTTCAAAGAAATATAATCAAATATGGATTAAAAAATAAAAATATAAATTGTATGAATATATATAAATCAATTGAATAATGGAACATTATTTTATAGATTCACTTTTTATATACAATAATTTAAATAAAACACAATTTTGACAAATATAGTTTATAAAACATCACCAAACTCATCTATTATTCTTTGGTTTTTTCCTTAAGAACATCTCGGGAGACCTTGTTCTTCCTTTCTTCACAAGTAGAGTGCTTTTAAGAATGTAATCAATCAATAACTCATCCCCAATGTAGGGTCCATACAGCCCAACCATTATCAATCTAGTAGCCTCCATATCTCCATCTTATCATTTATAACTCAACAAATTGACAATCACCCATGATTGTCCCTTCCTACTACTTCATTTATAACCTACAATATTTTTATAGTGTGTATGCACTCATCTATATGTATAAGATGACTTATTCATTTTTCCACACTTCCATAATTGGACGACGTGGTACATATAATTCTAATTCTAGACCATATGTCAATATGCTAGGCTGAGATTTGTTAGCCTCTCCATTTCACCATTGTAATATTTAATCCATAATATACATTAATCTCCTATGGTTTATTTTAATTGTTTCTATGTTTAGATCCCACATGTACATTTTAGGAAAAATAAAGAGGTTTAGATTCACTCCATGAATATTGAGGGTCAGATCATGGAGTCAGATCCCCAAAATTAGAAACAACTCCTTGACACTCTAGGTGAAGTCAGTGATCACTAGGCCAAGCTAATATAGCTCCATTAATCAAATGTCTCTTTGTAAATTGATCTCAAACTCAGGGGAAAGTCATCATCTCCATCACATTCATTCTCATAGGGTATGTAGTCCACCTTCCCCCTGTCTTTAAGCAAATTATGCATCTTTAAACCAGTTCTTGTTCTGTTACTTATTTTCATCAATTCCTCATCTTTCGAGCTGGTGTATTGGCACATATTTTTGTTAGATGTATCATCTAATAAATGATCATTGCCCTCTACGTTGGAAGTCGGTGATCCAAGAAAATTTATATGAAGAACTTCATCCTGCAAGTATCCATTAAGAAAAAAATTAGTTATTTAAATAATATAAAATAATGTTTAAATGAAGTATACATGTTATTTATATCAAATTGGAAAATTTCTTACCATAATTCCTATTGGATTTGAATCAATTGTAGGATGCATACTATCGACTGGAATCTCATCATATATGTAATGCCTTTGTACAATTGCTCGCTTGAATTATTTCTTTCCACGACATACAAAACGTCCACAAACAACAATTTTCTCAAAGTATTCATCCCATGTACTATAGTCCTAACCAACCTCTTGTTCAGTGCAATCATTTGTTGTGACTACAAGAACCATTGTCATATCCTCTTCCACCCATTGTCCTCTACATGATTTAACAATTTTAGGTCCACGTTCGCGTACATATCTTCTTCTTTTGCTAGTTGAATGCTCAAGCTCTACATTTGCTCCAATCTCCATCTAAAATAGTCAACAACATGCATTAATTTATGTCAATATTGGATAATACATTATAAATTTCAATAATACTATGAAAAAAGATGGATGTATCAAAAAATTCCATCTGATCATTTTTTTCTAAGTTGTCAAAATTTGAGTACCTGATGTCCCGCTTCATCCGTTGTGTCCTCATTTGATATGACACAATTTGTTGCCATGGCCTCGTCTCGCCCCTATAATTCACAACATAGTAAATAATGTTTAGTACACCAATTATATCATTTCAACGAATATGCTATCCAACACAAAACCTCACTTTAGTCATATATTTGACATATTGATATCATGTTATGGCTGGATCCTAATTTTCAAACTTTTCCCTTGATCATAGAATCACATTTAATCACCATTCTTGTGCATTTTCAACCAATAAGTTTGACCTCAGAGGCATCATGGAAAAAAAAATGACTTTATCTCCTCTATGTTGTAGCATTTGTGAATTCATAAACACCTTCCTCCTTTGGTTGAGGTTGATTTCTCTTCTTACCTCTATTGTATCTACAAATTCCATTGTCGTATCTATTTCCACCACTTTCCTCTCTGCGATTTAGTATATCTACATCGTCCACGTCCTCTCTCCATGGTCTCCTCTGGATCCTGTAATACACAACAATGAAAATAGTCACATAACAGTTGTGCACCAAGAGAATATTGTTGAAATCATCTTGTTAATACATTCGCTTTTCATTAAGACACACTATGAAAAACAAAATAGGGCATTGCAACATTTTTCTCTTCATAAAAAGTCTACACGCATAATGTTGACAACTAGAGCTCAAATCTCTCTAGGAAGCATGCAATACACATAGGATGTTGATGCAATGCCAATGTCACATGATAATGATTTAGTTCTCATAGATGATTTTTCATAATTCCCCAATAAGTTGTATATCTAAGATGATAGTAATGAATTAGGGTTTGTCCTTTTATACAAATCTATAACATGTAATTTGAAATATTTCACACTTTAGATGACTCATCTAGTTGTATAGGGGTCATTTCTGAGTTCACAAATCTAAACTCTATTAGTTTTTCACCCAAAAAATTGAAATGGGATAAGGAATAAATAAAATAGGGAACCATGATTTCTCTCTTGGAACATATGAAGATGAAGTCAATTTAGGATCAATTTATTTATCAACTTCTAAGAAAAATGCATCATTTTGCATTGCTAGGCCCTAAATTAGACACACTTTGCACCCAAAATAGATCACATTTAAGGCTACAAGTCGGTGTTAACTACGCCAACTATAGCGCCGACTACTAAATCAAAAACAAAAATTAAAAACTTCCTGCATCAAGGAAGAGATGACAGGAGAAAAACGCTGCACAAAAGAAGAGAGGAGAAAAAAGGGAAAAATAGCGCGAAGGAGGGCTACAAGCAAGTAGATCAGAAATTCAATTTAGTTTGCGACACCATAGGTAAGGTTACAATTTATTTTTTCATTCCCACAAATATTTTTGTTTGGATTAAATGGAGAGGATTGTGAAGAAAGGGTTGTGAATATTTTTTTGTTTAGAAGCGAATCGTTCAAGTCTCATGTGGTTGCAAAGGAGGAGGGTAAAATTGTAGACATTGCATTATTTCCTTTGCATCTGAGAGTAGTGAACGCATTTCTGAAACCCCAATGCCCCAATTCGCTTATCATTCCCATCCCAAGCTTTCAAATTTCGGTTCAATTTCTCAGACCTTCCTTCCACACCTTTCTCTGAAGACAACTTTCTTGCTTCCTTCCTAAAAAATTAGTCAAGTGATTTCAAGACAAGTCGTTAAACTGCATTCACCCCACTGTAGCCAGGTACCGTGGGAATAGAGGTTGGTCAAGACAATACGAGGAGATAGGGATTTTGAGATAACAGTTGAATAATAGATCATTTCCTCAAATTTGTGAGACCTTCAGGCTTAAATTAGCTATTACTAATTTTCACTTATTCTTTTATAGAACAATGAGCTTGTGGTTTCAAACTGATTGTGTGCACACATTCATTTTCTTTCTAATTAGTGGATGCGACTCGAGCATGGGACCTATCTATGTTAACTCTCAATAAAACCACACTCTGCACCCTTTTAATCCAGAAAAGATTACCATTCTATACAGGTGCACAAGCGTTAATTTTTTTATAATATATTTATTTTATTTTGCATATATTTATATCCTTTCAAATATATTTATATTCTACATAGTTGTGCAAGCAATTGATTCATAGGCATTTAAATCCAGAAAGAGAGTTATTCAAGGTAAAACTTTCATACCACAAACTAGATGAAAAATTTCATACCTAATAGTGTGTATTTTGTTTGCCTCCACAGATTGGACGAAAATAATTTTCCCTAGGTCGCCTCAAAATGTCAATCAATAAAGGGAAGAGAGCAAAGGGAGAAGACTCTGGCCACAACGAGGTAATTCATTGTCAATTTATAGATTTGCAAATGTTTCTATTGTTTCTTTCATTTTTAGTTTTTAGTTTTTTATTTTCAAATTTAAACGAAGAAATTTATTATATATATAGGGACATGAGACTGACAAAGATAAAGAGGCATTGGCTTCCATATTGGGGGTAGAGGTAGTGAACAAATTGGATGTTGTGGACTTGACAATTCTTGCCAAATATATAGAAAAATGATCTAGTGAAGCCCCTCAAACATTGCAACCAAATCAACCATGTTAAAGGGAATCAATTGATTCCCCAAGCAGTCCTGGATCGAGCAAAAGATCTAAGAGGAAACCAATAACAGTAAACTCTAGGAATGTGGAACAGGGACCAGAGACTTCCACTATCCTAGCCACTCCTGGGACACATACTTCTTCCACCACACCATCTTTTGCATCTTGTAATGGTAGCTACAATACCAAGATAGAATACAACGTGGTTTCAGGGGAAGTCTGAATGATAGATGCTGGAAAAAAATTTGTGAATAGGTTGAAGGAATCATGCCTACAATGGTTCAAAGACCATCTACATTTTCCATTCTCAAAGATACCCATGCACCTGCAAAAAGCAATTATCCATGACATGGAGACTAAATTTGGCACAAATTGGTCTGTGAAGAAGGTAAAGCTACAAATGTCTCAAAACTGCAAGAGATTTCGATGCAACCAAACAAAGAAGATAAAAAAACTCCCTCCCAAGCTAAGGCTCAAAAAAAGGCCAATTGATGTAAGTGTGAAAGTATGGAAAGCTTGTAAAAGCACATGAGAAGTACAATGCACGGAGGAAGTACGGTGAGGAGAGTACGCAGGTATTTGAATTTGTTCATAAGATTATATCAAATTTATTAAACGATTTTTAAATTTTATTTGTGCATAGTTAAATTGAATTAGTATATGTTTCAGGACAAGGCCTCCAAGGCTAGGCTTGAAAAACTTCGTGCCACGCATCACATTGGCCAGAAAGGTTTACAAGCCTTGATTTGTACATTTGTAAGTATATTTAATATGTTAAATGATATTTTTTTTATTTCCTAGGAAAAAGTAAATGATTGCATATTAATTAGTTTAACTAGTCCATGTGTCATGTTTTGATAGGAGGAGAAATATGGCTAGCATCCAAAGCAATTTGAAAAGGAAAAGTTACAAAGCAAAAAGTGGGTCGATTTTGTAATCTAGATAGAGAACGAGGTATCAATAGTTGACTTTCAATAACTTAGTTGGATATTGTTGTGTTAATTATGTCAATTTGCATTTCTTGTGTTGAGTTGTTTATTGATGCATAGGGTGAGTTCTAAAGTGATTTTTTGTTGGCCCTAGATCCCACTCAATTGTCCCATTATTTCATGTTGAGGAAAAAAATATTGTTTTCCTTAAAGGGCAGTGGGTGACATTCATGCCTTATTTTCATCGCATCTTTTAATTAATGACCATGGTCTTTTAATATCTCTTAAGTGTCCTCATTTAAGTTATGAGTTGTATCATTTGAGTAACTTAGTCCCATGTTGATTTGATTTATCATCTTTTCTCTCAAACATGGTATCTCAAGGAGTGCTTCCTTGAATTCATGTTGCCATTCTACTAAGTGATCCACATGCATCTTTTCCATCCTTCCTCGCGATGTTGCCATTCTTTTAACATGTAAGAATGTTTTGATGCATCTTGGTAGGCATCCTATAGATCTAACATATCATTTTAGTCCACATCACTTGGTGTAGCTAACCAACCACTTGATTTGTCCATCTAATTTTAAAAAAGGCAGTAAATTCTTGTCTTCCAAGTTAAAAAAAATCCACAAATAAAGAAATCAACAGTAAAAAACCTGCAACCTGATCTAATCAACATAGAGAAGTGTGTAATACTAGACTTCTTAACATTCAAAAGATAAATGGAATGTACTTAAAACCCAATAAAGCTATCCAAAAAAGCTAACTAAAAACACAAACGTGCTCCCTCACACAATGGCCTAATGGTTGGTTGCCATAGAAGTCAAACTACTGAAGTAGCAACATTGATCAAGTTAACATATATGCATCATTTGCATAAACAATTGAACCATTTATGTGCACGAATAAATAGTAGAAGGATGTAGATGAACTCAATTCATTTGACTTCATGCCTCTTGGTAGGAATTCCTCTTGAATCTCTAATATCAGGTGCCTAAGACTTCCCTGTAGCTTTTACCTTTTGTTGTTGCCTTTCCTCTTCACTATCAAATTTGTCTCCTTTTTCCTTATCTGCATTTCTGTCTTTGACTTCTAATTCATCCCATGTTTTACCTTCCTCCTCTTTAGAATATTCTTCTTCTTCTTCGTCCCCATCTAACTCCACAAGAGATTCATCTTCTGAACCTTCATCATTTGATTATGATTCCTCTTCTACATGAGAGGGTTCATATGCTTGATTTGACTCTTTTGAATTATTAGAATCAGAATCACTAGCTCCCATATTCAAAAATTCCCAACCACCATCTTCAATAAATTTATCTAGATCATCAGTAATAGTCTTCAAAATTGGCCGCCAGTTCAAGTTCATTATGCTTTCATAATACTTTATATCCATGGAGTTTAGCCATACCTTGATGCCAACAAGCGAAGATTGAGGAATGGCATTGAAATGTGGAGTACATCCTACTTGAATTCTTTGAAAACAATAGTCATATCAAATTCCTTTTTCCCAAGTCCTACTCTCTCAAGGTTAACAATCTCAATCTCACTAATAGTGATTACTAAGAAAGGTAATCCCACCAACTCTACCAAACAGTTTACCGTTGGAACAATAAAAGTAGAGGATTTTTAAAGGAACTCCATGAAAACCAAGCTCTCTAAATGGTATATCAAACTCTAGTTCAAAATCTTTTAGATGAGGCTGCTCCCATAACTCTCTTACTCGCTTAACAAATCCTTTAAACTTTGCATTGATTTTATTTTCCATGTCCCTCTCTTGTTGTTTTTCCTCAATTTCATCAAGATCATACATTGACCTTCTTGTCCCTCCTAAAGTTTGGACCACATCCATTACCTCTGCATAAAACTGGACATCCTTGGTCTTCTTGGTTCCCATGCCATGATATAGTTATGCAAATGAAAATGAAACAAAGTAATCATCTCCTTCTCCACTGGCTGGAAGAATGCATGCTTAATATTTTGATACATGATATCAGCTCTCTCTTCTACTCTCATGGTTGAATACCAAAATTCATTATGGTGGCCCTCCAGAGTTCCAGTCATCTTTCTTCCTCTTCCACCAAATGTTGACCTAATCCACAAGTCTGCCAACCTAATTGGCTTTATTTTTGAAAGTTGAAGTTTCTCCTAGGTCACCAGTGTAGCTCTCTTTGCCTTTTTAGACTATTTCATTGCTGCAGGCAATTAGCGCCTAATTGATTAACAATCTCAATCTCACTAATAGTGATTACTAAGAAAGGTAATTCCACCAACTCTACCAAACAATTTACTGTAGGAACAATAAAAGAAGAGGCTTTGAAAGGAACTCCATGAAAACTAAGCTCTCTAAATGGTATATCAAACTCTAGTTCAAAATATTTTAGATGAGGTTGCTCCCATAACTCTCTCACTCGCTTGACAAATCCTTGAAACTCTACATTGATTTTATTTTTCTTGTTCCTCTCTTGTTGTTCTTCCTCAATTTCATCAAGATCATACATTGACCTTCTTGCCCCTCCTAAATTTTGGACCAAATCCATTACCTCCACATAAAACTGGACATCCTTGGTCTTCTTGGTTCCCACGCCATGATATGGTTATGCAAATGAAAATAAAGCAAAGTAACCATCTCCTTCTCCACTAGCTAGAAGAATGCTTGCTTAATGTTTTGATACATGATATCAGCTCTCCCTTCTGCTCTCATGGTTGAATACCAAAATCCATTATAGTGGGCCTCCAGAGTTCTAGTCATCTTTCTTCCTCTTCCACCAAATGCTAGCCTGATCCACAAGTCTACTAGCCTAATTGGCTTTGTTTTTGAAAGTTGAAGTTTCTCCTGAGTCACCGGTGTAGCTCTCTCTGTCTTTTCAGACTATTTCATTGCTACAGGCAATTAACGCCTAATTGATTAACAATCTCAATCTCACTAATAGTGATTACTAAGAAAGGTAATTCCACCAACTCTACCAAATAGTTTACAATAGGAACAATAAAAGCAAAGGCTTTGAAAGGAACTCCATGAAAATCAAGCTCTCTAAATGGTATATCAAACTCTAGTTCAAAATATTTTAGATGAGGCTTCTCCCATAGCTCTCTTACTCGCTTGACAAATCCTTGAAACTCTGCATTGATTTTATTTTTCCTATCCCTCTCTTGCTATTCTTCCTCAATTTCATCAGGATCATACATTGAACTTCTTGCCCCTCCTAAATTTTGGACCACGTCCATTACCTCCACATAAAACTGGACATCCTTGATCTTCTTGGTTCTCACGCCATGATATGGTTATGTAAATGAAAAAGAAGCAAAGTAATCATCTCCTTCTCTGCTGGCTAGAAGAATGCATGCTTAATGTTTTGATACATGATATCAACTCTCTCTTTCTGCTCTCATGGTTGAATATAAAAATCCATTATAGTGGGCCTCTAGAGTTGCAGTCATCTTTCTTCCTCTTCCACCAAATGCTGGCCTGATCCACAAGTCTACCAGCCTAATTGGCTTTGTTTTTGAAGCTGAGGTTTCTTCTAAGTCACCAGTGTAGCTCTCTCTTCCTTTTCAGACTATTTCATTGCTACAAGTAATTAGCGCCTAATTGATTAACAATCTCAATCTCACTAATAGTGATTACTAAGAAAGGTAATTCCACCAACTCTACCAAATAGTTTACCATATGAACAATAAAATCAGAGGCTTTGAAAGGAACTCTATGAAAACCAAGCTCTCTAAATGGTATATCAATCTCTAGTTCAAAATATTTTAGATGAGGCTGCTCCCATAGCTCTCTTACTCGCTTGACAAATCCTTGAAACTCTACATAGATTTTTTTTTGTCCCTCTCTTGCTATTCTTCCTCAATTTCATCAAGATCATACATTGACCTTCTTTCCCCTCCCAAAGTTTGGACCACATCCATTACCTCCACATAAAACTGGACATCCTTGGTCTTCTCTTGGTTCCCACGCCATGATATGGTTATGCAAATGAAAATGAAGCAAAGTAATCATCTCCTTCTGGCTAGAAGAATGCATGCTTAATGTTTTGATACATGATATCAGCTCTCTCTTCTGCTCTCATGGTTGAATACCGAAATCCATTATGGTGGGCCTCCAGAGTTCCAGTCATCTTTCTTCCTCTTCCACCAAATGTTGGCCTAATCCACAAGTTTGCCAACCTAATTGGCTTTATTTTTTAAAGCTGAAGTTTCTCCTGAGTCACCAATGTAGCTCTCTGCCTTTTCAGACTCTTTCATTGATACAGATTGTCTGTGGGATTTAATCATTTGTACCACATGGTTGATGTGCTTTGAATCCTTAGATCTAAAGGAAATTTCCTTAACATAAATATTGCTAGGGAATTTCAATGTTTGCATGTAGTGGCATTAAAGTCGGTACCTAGAACATTGAAAATTATCCTTATATAAGAATTCCCTCCATCTTGTTGGCTTGTACCACTCTTAATGGTGGCAACATGAAATGGAACCATGATGCCATATATAGGTACCAGAACAACATCATTTTTTGTATCAACCTGGATCATGAGCTCTCTAGAAATGGGGATATCATCCACATTTTTGTAGGAAACCATCTCAGTGGATGGCTTGGCAGAGCCATGTCCATATCCCGTACCAATGCCCCCTGCGGCCAATCTTCTTGTACTCTCCTCATTCTTTTTCCTTGCAAGTTGTTGGCCTCCTATAATGATTTAATAACTAAGCCCTTACAACCATGATTAAGAGATTGGACATCTAACTTGAATAGTTATTTCAATCATGAAGCTGCATTTAACTTGTCAACCCAGGGACGTGAACTGAAATGGGTCAGCATAGTATGTGCACTAGGAACTTAAAGTAGCCATTTCATTCTACAACTAAGGAACACACAATGCTGAAAGTAAATTGCTTAGAAGGGAATACCATAAATACCAATCATCAATCAACAACTACATCAAACTAAAATGCATAATAGGAATGAAAATCTGAGCAACAAACAGAGCACTACTCTGTCTGCTTTGGCTATAGGAATAGTCACATAATGGAATTCTGGTGGCTGCAGGAACAGTCGGTGCCATATTTCTAACTAATTACTAAACAGTAAGTAATACTAAACTAATACTAAACTAAGAAGACAAATTACTCACCAAGTGGGCCCCCTTAGAGAAGTATCCTCTAAAACTAATGAGAACTCAGATGCTTGAACTCAAAACTTTATTTTATTCACTGTAAATCATGAGTACAAAAGAGTAATGTATCTGTATTACTAAAAATTTGAGAGTGCAAGTACAATATCAAATTGTGCAACCTCCTAAGGAAGGAGCATCAGATCTTTATTTATACTATTAGCTAAACAAGGCAGTCAACTCCACAACTGGGAGGATGCCATTTAGGGAAAACAGAGAAAATGGAGCGATGGTGGTTACACATGCATGGAATCTGGTCAGACATGCAAGTCCAAATGCAGATTTAGCACAACAGTAACATTTGCGCATGCTCAATCATTAAAGTCCACTACAAGGCGGTTACATTCGGTTGCATGAGGAATCTCCTACCGTCGACCTCCTTTGACCTTGAGCGATTCCTTTGCTAGACGTTATGGTGCATGCCCAGCTGGTGGTGTCTTCCTCAACTTAGCATCTTTAAATTAAATTTGCATGGCAATGTTAGTATGCACAATAATTGCATATCTATAGCCACCTTAAGGAACATTCATTAGCCACATGCAAAATCAATATAGATAATCCACATAATATGCCAATGTCATTAAAACTTGCAGAGATAGGATTTAAGCCCAATGTCTATGGTTTGAGGGAAACATTATGAAAATATCAACATTTAACATCAAATTCCATGACAAATGCCAATAAAGAAACTATAGATTCTACCCAAAATTGGACCAAAAACTAGGCTCATCACTCCCCCCAGCCTAATGTTTTGTTGGTCCTCTAGTAGGGGAAGGGTTGTTCTTGTGCTTGGTCAAAGCTCTAAAACTTGCAACTAATAGTTGTCCAACATTAGTGACTGCTATGCGTGAATCAGGATCCTAATAGAATCCTCCTAATCTGTCAAATTTGTTCCATCTATGTTTTTCTGCAGCAATGTCATATTGGTAGAATTTGAAGTTTGACACAGGCCACATGAGCATGTGTGGCTAGAAAGTCAGGGAAAGCCACGATTGCCCTTGTGTTCTCCCAATCTGAATATACCTATCAATCATTTTTAGTGTTGCAACATAATTGTGGATGGAATGAGGCTCAACCTACTTCAGCTCATCACTTAGGCTATTCCATCTTTGTGATAGACATCTTCTCATAGTTTCCTCCTTTGTTGCTGTCTTTACCTCATACTTACTGTAAACTGCCTCAATCCAAGGCATAATATTGTTGCCTTAACTAGGTCTGAGAATATTTTTGTGCCATTCTCTGTAAATATCTCTTGGGTTGCTTGATTCAGCCCTAATAGGCAAAGGGATGTTAGACTACAATTGCTTATAAGCCCCATGTTGTTGTCCCCAACTAATCTCATTTTGTACCCAAGACATAAATGCCCTTAATTGGACATCCCCAACATACAACAATGGATTCCAATCATGGTCTTGAGTTACAACATAATTATGCAAATGAAACTCACACAACAAATTTTTTATTTTAGGTGAGGCAATCCTATAAGCATTGAAAAATTCAACAGGGGTGTCAATAGAAGGATTCAAACCTGAGGCAATCCTTGAAAGCTTAAAAGAGAGATATTTAAAAGTGATGTATTTGATAACATAAACGTCTATTTTCTTCCATGGCTCGAGCAGAGACATTCTCTTTGCACCCTGTTTATCTATGCTCAATGGGGGGTCGTTCGGCTCTGTAAATTTGGCCCTAGTTGATCTGGCGTCTCTGGAGGTAGGGTAATTTTGACCATCAGTCAGTAACCCTGTGACTTATGCAATTCTTTCCTTAGTTGCCACAACTTCCAATCCTTTTACTGTGGCTTTTCCTTTAGAAAATGTCTAGGCGAATTCAAGGGCAATTCTTTCATCAAAGCCATCCAGCTTCAGGAAGTAATCTAACCATCCACAGTTTCTAAATTCAGTCAGGCATTGTGCATCCTGCAATAAAACATCATGCATCGTGGGTTCATTTTGAATTAACCCACCTCCCATTTTCTACAATCAAACAAATGCTCTACAATTTCTTTCCTGCAATTCCCGTCTAAAAATCAAGTTCACTTTCCTACAATACCAGCTAAATTTCTAGTGCCAATATCGACTAAATTTCCTTTCTTTTGTTTCACCTGTTTGCTTGCAACTCAATATTACAACAGAGTCAATAATGGAAAAAAAGGAGTGATAAAGGAGAATTATGATGGGAAGAAATGGTGGTTGCAGTTAATGTCACTTCAAACATGCAAGTCATCCTCTCACTCAGATTTCAAATCAACTAATTTTAAATTTTCTAACATAGCCTAGCATAAATTGACACATGGGCAATATATTTGCATCTTTTTCTTTCCCCCCAACCTAAATTTGGACATGTGTCTGCACATGCGAGATGGGAGTGGTGATTTAACAGGGAATAATGACATGTTATGTGAATGTCTATACTAACATACAGTGATTAAATGAATGCACTTAAAAGATGATTAAAAGATAACTATTAATGCACATACCTGAATGTGTGGAGGATTTGTTGCAAAGATTGTGGAGAAAGTACTGCTTTCCTTTTAGGGAATAAATTGAGCAATTAATGAAAATGAAGTAGAATGAGGTGAGGTGGAATGAAGTGATGGAAGAGAGAGAAAGGTGGTGATGGATGTGTGAATGGGTGGATGGGGGAAGAAATGGACTTCCACGTAAGTGAAAGTATTTATTATGAGAAGTACGTACCTTAATCAACCAGAAGGAGGGACACTAGGTCCACTTCCTTCGGCTACATGAAGCTTAGGTGTTGAATGATGGGTGAATTGCTGCAGGAACTCTTCTTTGGAAGTTGGCTTGTGATATAATCTGAGGCGATGACCATTGACAAGTAATTTGAACCTAACAGGGTCAATGGTGGTAAGTTGAACAACTCCATTAGGAAAGACCTCAGTGACTTCATATGGTCCTAGCCATCTTGTCTGCAATTTTCCTGCATTGTCCTGGTATCTTGAGTCATAAAGCAAGGCCCAATATCCTGGTTGGAATTCCTTGTCCTTGATAAATTTGTCATGCCACTTGATTCTTTGATTTTTCACTACCTTTGTATGTTGTAGGGCTGCTCTTCTTATCTCATCCAAAGCATTTAGTTGCATGATTCTTTCTCTTTGTGCCTCAGAAATATCCATCCACAAATCTACTATAGTCCACAGAGTCTTATATTCAAATTCAACAGGCATCATAGTTGTTTTTCCATACAACAACTCAAATGGAGTGAAGCCTGTAGTTGTTTTCTAGGTTGTCCTATAGGCCCAAACAACTTTTGGTAATCTGTTTGCCCAATCCTTTCTATGAATAGCTACCATTTTGGTCAGAATGGCTTCAATTTCTCTGTTGGTCACCTCAACTTGGCCATTAGCTTGGGGGTGATAAGGAGTAGACTTCCTGTGCCTTATGTTGTACTCATTAACTAGTGTTGCAACAAGGGTTGATGTGAATTGAGCCCCTTGATCAGTCACTATTTCTCTTGGGACTCCATATCTTGTGAAAATATCCTTATAAAGAAATTATGCAACCTTGTTATCTCTTGCATGCTTCATGGCCTTAACTTCTACCCACTTTGTCACATAATTAGTGCAGACCAATATATAAGACTTACCATTTGATGGAGGGTCAATGGGTCCCACAAAATCTAATCCCCACTTGTCAAAGGAAGTGATTACTACCTGAGGGCACAATGGCATCTCATCAAATCTGGTTGGTCTGCCCATTCTTTGACATCTATCACATTTTCTGGTATACCTTCTTGCATCCTTGTGGAGTGTTGGCCAGTAATATCCTGTGTTCAAAACCTTCATTATTGTCCTCTTGGCTGTAAAGTGTCCTCCACACGGTTCATTGTGACATGCATGCAAAATGTCATATTTCTCTCACACATCTCCTCATGACATGGTCTGTTCCAGTATAAAACAAACATCCAACAATCCAATAGAAAGGGAAATATTTTTCAATGAGTGCCCCTTTCTCTTTTGGAGAGAAGTGAGAAGGGACTCTACCTATGACCAAATAATTGGCTATGTAAGCATACCAGGGTGTTTGTATATTGAGGGAGAATAGATGCTCATCAAGAAAAGAGTCATCTATGGGCTAATTGTCTTTTGACGTAGTCAGCCTTGAAAGAAAATTTGCAACAACATTGGCCTTCCTTGGCTTATCCACAATGGTTATATCAAACTCCTGCATCAACAATAACCATCTTGCCAATCTACCTGTGATCAGAGGTTTATTCATGAGATATCTAATGGTTGCATGTTCAATGTGCACAAAGATTTGGTAGCCTATTATGTAATGTCTGAATTTGTTCAGTGCATAGATTACTGCCAACATTTCTTTCTCTGTCACTGTATAATTGAATTAAGCTCCTTGTAAATTTTTGTTGACAAAGTAAATGGTATTTTCAACAACTCTTTCTTTCTATCCTGAGACTGCTCCTATGGCATAATTTGATGCATCAGTATGGATGTGGAAAGGAAGCTCCCAATTAGGCCCTTTGAGTATAGGAGCATGAGTCAAAGCTGCCTTCAAGTCAGAAAATGCCTTGTTACAGGCTTTAGTCCATAGAAATTTAGCATCTTTAGTGAGAAGATTATACAATGGTGCTGCTACCTTGTTGAAATCCTTGATGAAACGCCTATAATATCTTGCATGACCCAAGAAACTCCTAACATCCTTCTATTTTTTAGGTGTGGGTAGATTTTTCATTACCTCAATCTTTGCAGGATCTACTTGAATTCCCTTGTGGGAGACATAGTGGCCAATAACTAAACCTTGCATCATCATGAAGTACTTGTCATTGTTTAAGGACAATTTTTCGTCTTCACATCATTGTAGGACTCTCCTGAGATTTTCCAACGCTTGATTAAAATCAACACCATAAGTGGTAAATTCATCCATATAAATTTCCATGCAATCATGAGAAATGTTTGAGAATATGCTATTGACTTCCCTCTAAAAAATTGCAGGTGCATTGCATAAGCCAAATGGGAGTACCGAATAGGCATAGGTCCCCCATGGATAGGTAAATGTGGTCTTCTCTTGGTCTTTTGGTGCAATTAGGATTTGGTTGTAGCCACTGAATCCATCTAGAAAAGAAAAGTATTGCTTTCCTGCAAGTGTGTCCAAAAATTGATCAATGAAGGGTAAGGGAAAGTGGTCCTTCTTGGTGGAAACATTAAGTTTCCTATAATTAACACAAACTCGCCATTTCCCTCCTTTCTCAGGCACAATCACTAATGGAGACACCCACTGACTATCTGAAATGGGGTAGATAAATCTTGCATCTAGTAATTTTTGCAGTTCTCCTTTCACAATTTCTCTTAGTGCAAGGTTAATTCTTCTTTGTGGTTGTCTTACTGGGGTGCAATCATCTCTTATGTAAATTCTATGTGTACAAAGTTTAGGGTCCAATCCCTTCATATCATGATAATCCCATGCAAATTCATGTTGATGGGTCCTTAATAGGTTTGCTAATAACAATTGTTGTTCTTCATTTAATTTACTATTAACATTCAAATATTTTCCTTCTAACACCTTTACTTGTGTAGTTAACTCTATCATGGCTGCTTCATTAACACATGGTACCTTTAGTTCATATGGAAACAATGTATGGGACATACCTATTGCTGCAGGAAGTCTATTTGCAGGAATAGTGGCTATAGGAAGAGTGGTTGCAGGAAGAACGTCTGCAAGAACAGTGGTTGTAGGAAGAGCAGGCAAAAGTGTCTTGACTAGAGTAGCAAAATGAGAAGATGATGTTTCCTCCACTTCACAATGGTTTTGAATGATGTTAGCCAATACTTAATCCTCATCTTGGAGTTGCATGAAAGAGCTTCTTCCTAGCATCATAAGCTGCACCACCGAATTAACTTCCTCGGCCTCTTCACCAACATGTGGCCATACGGGATTATCTTCATCATGAGATGGTTGAGCAAGTGGATAAAAAACAAAAAATTTAGTGCTCCTCCCATCTGAAATGGTCATGTCACCTGACTGACATCCAATATATGCATCTGTAGTTGCTAACCAAGGCCTTCCAAGAATAATGGGATACCTGCCTAGTGTAGCTTTAGGA
The DNA here is from genome assembly GCA_007258455.2 of Sequoia sempervirens. Taxonomy (NCBI): domain Eukaryota; kingdom Viridiplantae; phylum Streptophyta; class Pinopsida; order Cupressales; family Cupressaceae; genus Sequoia; species Sequoia sempervirens. Next base: position 6,983 of record VDFB02346762.1, on the reverse strand, counting down.
GAAAGAATCATAAAGTCTATTAGGTACTCCTAGGAATCTAGAACTGCCACAAGATCCTCCACTACACCATTAGGCTTAACAGTAGAGCTATCAGCAAGCTACAGGATAGTAGTAGATCTCATGCTTGCAACGTTTAGTTGCTACAGGATGTCTTTGGTCATTAAATTTATTATTGCCCCTAAATCAATCACATCATTCTTTACTTGGACCCCATTTATAACAACTGCTATCACAAGAAGTTACTTGGGGATAGACACTTTTCCCAGCATGATGTCAACTAGCTGTCCCACCACATGAACTGTAGTTGGTTCCTTCTTTTTCCTACCTGGCTTCTTGAGGCATGCTTCCTTGATTGCTTTGTCGTAGATTGGAACATCCTTTATGCCCTGAAATAGAGGTATCTGGACACATATATGCTTCAACTGATCCAAGATATCAAAAGTTGTATCCTCCTTTTCTTCCTCCTTCTTGGCAACTTCCAATCTCTAAGGAAATGGTGGTTCTTGTTCAGTCTGCTTGACTTGGATTGCTTCAGGATTTTTAGGTACACTTGGCTGAATGAGATCATTTAGAGGTTTCTCTTCCTCTTCCACAGGAAGTTCAATGATAATGGGCTTGGAAGGGGCTGGTAGAGTAGTTCCTGAACACAAGTGGATGTCACTTACACTCACAGCATATGCATTGAATTGATTTTAATCAACAGAGTATGCAGGTTGCTACTGTGGTTTGTTATTTGGATTGGGTGTGGGATGAGCTAGTAGCTGAGTAGGTTTAGGTGTATTTGAGCTTGGATTAGCATGTGGAGGCATTATAGCAGGTTGTTGGGGCTAAGAAGGTGGCTGCATGTAACTAGTTGTCTGGGTAGGCCACTATTGTCCTTCTCTCCATTGATTTGTTTGCTGCCAATTTCCTGGAGGTGGCTGCCAATGCTCTTGAAATTGCTACCAATTCCCCTGAGGTTGCTACCACTGGGGTGGAGAACTCTAATGAATGGGCCAAGCATTTTGAGGGTTACTCCAAGGCTGTGGTGGATATCCTCCATAACTGGATTGATATGGGGGGTACCATTGGTTACCAGATGAATAGGAATTAAAATATGGCCCAGCATAGGATAGTGAATCTGGTGGCATACCTTGTCTTGGAGCCCAACCTTTGTGTAACATAGTAGACTTCGTCTTCTTCAATCTGGATTTGCTTGAACTCAGGTGGAATATGTTTGCTTTCAAGATTAGCTACCATCTTGTATCTGCAATCCTTCTTCTTTTGTCTACAGTGGGGGCAATATTCTGTCAACATTACCTTTGCCTCCTCTTGCTTCTTCTTGGCCTGAAGTGTATCTAGCTGAGTAGCTAGATTATTTATGATGTCTTTCTTGAAGTCTACCAGCAAATGAGTAATCTCCATTCTTGAAAATCCACCGGTAATTGACTTACCCATGGAAGATTGGTAAGCTCTCCCCTTCTTTGAAGCTTCCCTAGAGTAATTCTAGCATATTTTATTGATATCTTCCTAGGGAACTTGGGAGATATCTCCTCATCCCATGAGGTCCAAGGCATCAGTGTAGCTATCATTGATTCATCTCAGGGAAAACAACTTTTGTGATTCTTCATTAAGTGTATGGTGTGGAGATTTTTGTAAGCAAAATAAAAACCTTGCAATGTAATCTTCTAGGCTCTCATATTCCTTTTGTTGCATCCTGAAAATGTCACCTCCTCTCATGTCACTACCCCTGCAATATTCCTTATATTTCTCAAGGAATTTTGTCTTCATGTCTTCCCAAGTTTTCATAGTATCTTTGCCTAGGCTCATGAACCATCTTAATGCAACCTCTTTCAGAGTGGTAGGAAATAGCTTAAGCCTATGGGAATCAGTAGTATAATCATAACTCCTGCAGAGTATGTCAAACTCAAATAAAAAGGTATCAAGATCTTCTATGACAAGTCCATAAAACTTGGGGAGTGCTGAGGCATGAATGTTCTTGATGTTGTCAACTTCATTCTGATGGGCAATGGGGAAAGGAAACGCTGGTTGGTTAGGTCTGTTCCTATTTGCATCACCCATGCTTGCTTGATGTAGTTCCAAAGTAAAGGGGTTCTCAAGATGATTTTGATCTTCAGAGGAGACTTCAGAGCTAGTCAGATCAGGAAATGCATCAGCAAAGGGGTGCATATCTTCTTCTTCTTCTCTTGGTAGGTTCTAATATTCAACTAGCTGGAATGGATTAGGATTGTTAGGAAGGAATCTCCCATAAGCATTCCTTCTCCTTCCTCTATGCATGTGGTATCACTCATTATTAGTCAGCTCACACAAAGAATTGGTAAAAAATAAGGGGGTCATTACTTCCTAAATGAGGATATACTAAGAACAACTTCTAGAAACATTACAGCAATAAAAACTACCAATGACTCTAAAAGACTCCCTAGTTTGACACCATCCCCGACAACGACGCCAAAAATGTTGGCCTCCTACAATGATTTAATAACTAATCCCTTACAACCATGATTCAGAGATTGGACATCTAACCTGAATAGCTATTTCAATCATCATGAAGGTGCATTTAACTTGTCAACCCAGGGACATGAACTTGAAATGGGTCAGCACAGTATGTGCACTAGGAACTCAAAGTAGCCATTTCATTCTATAGCTAAGGAACACACAGTGCTGAAAGTAAATTGCTTAGAAGGGAATACCATAAATACCAATCATCAATCAACAACTACATCAAACTAAAATGAATAATAGGAATGAAAATTTGAGCAACAAACAGGACACTACTCTGTCTGCTTTGGCTGTAGGAATAGTCATAGAATGGAATTCTAGTGGCTACAGGAATAATCGATGCCATATTTCTAACTAATTACTAAACAGTAAGTAATACTAAACTAAGAAGACAGATTACTCACCAAGTGGGCCCCCTTGGATAAGTATCCTCTAAAACTAATGAGAACTTAGATGCTCAAACTCATAACTTTATTTTATTCACTGTAAATCATGAGTACAAAAGAGTAATGTATTTGTATTACTAAAAACTTGAGAGTGCAAGTACAATATCAAATCGTGCAACCTCCTGAGGAAGGAGCATCAGATCTTTATTTATACTATCAGCTAAACAAGACAATCAACTCCACGACTGGGAGGACACCATTTAGGGAAAACAAAGAAAATAGAGCGATGGCGGTTACGCGTGCATGGAATCTAGTCAAACATGCAGGTCCAAACGCAAATTTAGCACAACAGTAATGCCCACACATGCTCAATCATTAAAGTCCACTACAAGGCAGTTACATTCGGTTGCATGAGGAATCTTCTGTCGTTGACCTCCTTCAACCTTGAGCGATTCCTTTGCTGGACGTTATGGTGCATGCCCAGGTAGCGGTGTCTTCCTCAACTTAGAATCTTTAAATTAAATCTGCATGGAAATGTTAGTACGCACAATAACTGCACATCTATAGCCACCTTAAGGAACATTCATTAACCACATGCAAAATCAATATAGATAATCCACATAATATGCCAATGTCATTAAAACTTGCAGAGATAGGATTTAAGCCCAATGTCTATGGTTTGAGGGAAACATTATGAAAATATCAACATTTAACATCAAAGTCCATGAAAAATGCCAACAAATAAACTATAGTTTCTACCCAAAATTGGACCAAAAACTAGGCTCATCACAAGTTATGCTTGGTATTGTTGGCGTTGCTCTTCTTTAGTCATCTCCTGATTATCAGATTGTAAGGTTGCCTTGGAGATGCCTGATTCTCCTCCATTTACCTTAGCCTTGGGTTTTTTTTTCACTTCCTCGTCTTCATCATCGTCGTTAAATGAGTATGCAACATCAGTGTATACTTTGGAGCTAACCCTAGTTGCATTTTTAGGCCCTTTATCCTTAACAACCACAGTGTCAACAAGGAGTAATGAATAATTCTGTATTTTGGGGTTACTAGTCTGCAACTGCAAATTCTGAAACCCAAGTGATACATTAAAATCCATTCCAGCCTTCACAATTTTGTCATTTCTTGAATTCAAACTTAAACCAGACTCTCAAAATTTGATCCCTATTCCTGTTCTTGCAAACTTTGTAAGATGAGGCAAAAGTCCATGGCCATCTCTTTGAACTACCTCCATATCTGCCTTATATTAACATACATGAACATGATATGATTATATACATGAAAAGGTCACTTAAAAATAGTATAACCAAAGTACAAAATGTCTTGAAGAACTATTCTCTGTATGCTCAAGTATTGTTGCATGTCATAGCTTGATTACAAACAGAAAACTAAACCATAAATGTTAACTCTCAAATACATGAACATATAGACTAGTTAATTCTCAAAGAACCTTTGAAACATATTACAGTGCCAAAATGTCCTAGAAAAATATCCAATTCTGAAATATAGGAGAAGAAGATATATAGACCAATTAACTCTCAAAGGATATTTGACACAAACATTATCATATATAGCACAAAATGCAGAGGGTTGGCACTTAAGGTTATGTAATAGAATTTATAGTTGATAGTTAAATTGTATAACAAATTCTTTTATGATCTTTACTAACGTTTATTAGAATTGTTGAATGTTTTACATCATTGGAATGACATATTAGTTGTAACTTTTTTGAAATTTTATTATGGTATGTGCATTTTGATATGATGTAATATGATTATGGTTTAGTCTCATATGTTGTAATATTAGATATATAATAGAAAAATAAATTATTGCATGAAATAAATAATAACTTTTCATTTTAAATGTTTTTTTTGCAGAACACGAATCTTCCAGAAGATCAAGATGATCCTCATCATGATATAGATCCAAAAAATATTGGTTCTACCGATACATATCACATGGAAGAGGATGATGATGATGCATATATAGAAGACACCAAGGCCGATGACAATGATGATGACAACTATGCTGATCATGATGATGATGATCACGACGGTGAAGATGATGATGAGGCAGTTGCTGGTAGTAGCCAGTGACATTCATGATCATATAGACTGCATCATGGATCATTGCTGATATATCGTTATGATGCCTCTTTTCATGGTTACTATCATATGTATCATTTTCACGACCTCCAATACCATATTATCGAGTTGTATCATATTTACATGTATTATTTTCACTTATATCATTTGGACATGTATTATCTTGACTTGTATCAATTTGAGTTACATAATTTATAATTTTTACTTATATCATTTGTACATGTATCATTTTGACTTATGTCGATTGTTGGACATGTATCATTTTGACATGTTATTGATCTACTAGAATATTTGACTTTCACTTGTTTTAGTTATATATGATGATGATCTTATCAGTATTGACTTGTCAATTTATATATATTAAAAGTGGACAATGATTTTGGATGGATATTTATTAATGTGATGATGATTTTAATATTATTAGATGGATGTTGTCAAATTCAATTAAATTATAGATATTTGACTCAATTTGTTTTAATTATAGATGATGATCATGTTATAATAATTATCTTGTTATTTAATCATATGAGTTAAATAATTAAATTACTTACTCTATAATCATATGAGTTATTTAAGAGGCATGATATATTTAACTAATTAAATTGAAATAAAACATATTAAATTAATAAATGGAAGCAAAACAAGAATCATTTTTAGAAGCAAAAAAGGAAGCCAAACTAGAAGCAAACCAAAAGCAATCTTGGAAGCAAAACTTGGCGTTATCTAGGAAGCAAAAATAGAAGCAATTCAGGTAGCAAACAAAGAAGTAATAATGAAAGCAATTTTAGAAGCAACAACAAATGCAATAATAGAAGCCATATTAGAAGCAAAAAAAGACGTAAAAATGGAAGCAAAGCTAGATGCAACAAGCGGCGTTATATCATAAGCAAAATTGGAAGCAAAATTGGAAGCAAAATCGAAAGCAAAATTGGAAGCAAAATTGGAAGCAAAATTGGAAGCAAAGATGGAAGCAAAGATGGAAGCAAACCTGGAAGCAAACCTGGAAGCATACCTAGAAGCAACACAAGAAGCAAAACCAGAAGCAAAATCAGAAGCAAAATTAGAAGCAACAAAGGACGTCATAATGGAAGCAAAACTAGAAGCAACAAAGGATGCCATAACGGAAGCAAAACTTGGCATCAATTAGCAAGCCAAAAAAGAAGCTATTTTCGATGTCATACCAAAAGCAAAACATGAAGCACAACTAGGAGAAAAACTAGAAGCAACAATGGGAGCAGACATGGAAGCCAAATTGGGCACTAATTTAGGTGCTATTTTCAACATTAAATTGGTCTCATTTCCCAACGCTATTCTCGACACTATTGCTTGCGCCATTTTTCTGACATAACATTTGGCACTAAAGTGGGCGCTAAATTTGACACAAAATACGGCGCCGAAGTGAACATGTTGTTTAGAGCCAACTTTTGTGCCATGAGATGTGTCCAATTGATGAACTCAAATGCACTAAATTCTGACGCTATTTTAGGCGCTAATTGCATGTTGTGTTGTAGTGTCATCACAATATCTAATGAAGTGGTTAGGGCCAACATACAATTATAATACTTCATCGGTGGCCTTGTAATTGTCCTTGATAATATGTAGCATCTTCTTTTCTTTGTGAAACTTGACTTCTTCCCCTTACAATAGAATAGTAGCATATGATAGATATCTTTGTATACTACAACACATTAAAGCTACCCATTTTCTACATAACAATATACCCAATTTGGTAGGGTAATGTACAATGATTATATCTATGAAGAATATTTTTTGTGGGTGTGTAGCCAATTCAAATTCCACATTTTTCATAATTCCTATAATATTTTCCTCTCTATAATCCATGACAAAAAAATTTACCATAGGACTTGAAAACTTACAAGCATCGATCATTCATAACCTAAAGAGGTGTGACATTATTTGAAGCTCTAGAGTCCAACATATAATTATGAACTAACCATATGTTAATCAATAATCTAGTATAAAA